>QRDG01000459.1:1114503-1158324 GCA_012064385.1 Puccinellia tenuiflora | reverse complement strand
TACTGGTACCTTATGTTTGCTCTGCTTGATTGAAAATATGTGATGCCATGATGTTTGTATATTTATCTGAGATGTGGGAGTGAAGATTGGAATTAATTGTGATGATTTGCTCTGGCAAAAATGATTGGAGAAGAAAGAATAGGGCTTTGGCTTAACTTGCTGCTATGGCTTGTGCTCTGTGCTGCAAAATGGTATAGAATATCTCTGTGGCTAAATAAAATTAGCTATGCATGCTGTGATGCCTCCCTGGAGTTACACAGAAGCTGGCTATAAAATTAGTCTTTGGGAAAATCTTTTCTTATGCTTTCCGGCTTCTTCTAGTGACAGAGATGCTAGGCTACTGGCTTGTGGATTAGTAAAGAACAGGTGCTTCACTTCCCTCTTATCTATCCTTAGCATAATCCATGTTCAACATGGTTCTGATAAGAACAGATATTCCTCACTTCCCCTTTTATGCATGCAAACATGCTTAGCTTGGCTCTGTTATTATCAGAGTTAGCTAATTCTCTCCTTCTCTGCCTAACACTCAAAAGATCAACCTGCTGCTGCTGAGTAGCTTGGTCTTCTGGCTAAACTGACAACCTGCGTCTTGTGGATAGCCTGCTCCTCCTAGCTGCTTCAAATTTCCTAAGGTGTATAGTTCTAGCTGCAAGATTTGATGTGGCTAATGTTCTTGATGATGAACATTTTCAGAAATGTGTGTGATGTGCTTGGCTGTGTGATGTGCTTGTGAATTCGGCTGGCTGCCCTATTTATAGGGTTTTTGGATGATTCTGGTGGTGACACCAGGATAATTTGCATGCAATGAGTAAGCTGCTTGCAGTGGCCCTCCTCCATCTCGAATTGCTACTCTTCTGTTAAAAATATGGAGGTTCTTATCCTCAGGTGATTGAGTTTCTGTGCCAAGGTATTGTTTACTCCCCTTCTTGGCTCACTCCTTGATCATATCCTTGCTCTGCCGGCTGGTATTGTTCAATCTGGTTATGAACTGCTTCAAGTCCATCCATTTGAGTTGTGGAATGGTTTCAAATCCACTTGTGGATTACTCTCAGCTAGGATCCTGCGCAGGGAGTTATCCCTCCACCTCACTTGGTCTTATCAAGCTCTTGCCGACTCCTGCTATGCACTATGGTTTTGAAATGTTTGGCATCCCTCTGCTGCCAAAGAATTGATATTTACTTGATGGATTTGGGTGGCTTCTCTGGTGGGCTAGAATTGTAACTGGGTTGTAACTGTTTATATCTGTGGGCTGAAAGGAATAGGGTCCATTTAACCAATTAATGGTAAATGTGACACCATAATTTAAGAAGGTGGATTTAATTTTATATATTTGGCAGAGATAACTATTCTGTTTCCTTGTTGCCTTTGGACATCCTTTGGAGATGATCAAGTATGCATCTGATAACCAGCTAGTCCCTCAGGTTGCCTAAGTTGTAAAGCTGGTTCTGCCTTTGCCCCACTTTACATGCTTAATGCATGCTGAGCATGATCAGGTTGCTTAATATTGGATATTTGATTTGATTTTTGGACTGTGATTTCCAATGTCAATTCCAATTCATGGAATTAGACACTCTGCCAAATTTTATATCAATAGCCAGTACCAATGTACTAGGCTAACATTACTAACCTTAACACTCTTTTCTTGTGATTTGTTTGCTTTTGCAGGTTGAAGAATTTCAGAAGATTATTTAAAGGATTTAGTTTATAGGTTTTCTTTTTATTTTTATTTTTCAGCAAAAAATTGTAATAGGACCTGATAACATTATTTGTAATAAATTTGTGGATCAAATCCACTTGTAAGGTTCTTGTAATTTCTTTTGTCTCAAAATTACCTATTGTGATTTATTGACATTAAAATTGTATAAATGAATTTAATTGCAAAATGTTCTGGATGTTATTTATTATTGCAATTTGTAAAAGAAGTTGTTTTGGAAATGTCATGATGATTGTTAAAATTTTTGTGGAGAATGAAATGTGGATTGACATGAATGTAAATTCTTAGAATATTAGGTCACATTGCATGTGTTGATTATAAACATGATTTCAAAGATTTGCGAGAGAATATAGATAAGACTTACAAGTGTGGATATATTTGTATTCAAATTTGAGTTTACCTAAATAAACTTTTATTAAAGTTGATAACCCACCCTAACTCTTAAAACTAGGGTTTCCAAAATAGACGACTAATGTTAGATCGAATTATCTCGACCACTAGTCCTTTTTGCACAAAAGCGCGAAAATTATTCGGATTTTTCAAGCATGCATGAATGCAAAGATGCAAACTTCCTATTTCTACCCTTTCGAAACCTATAACTGCGGGGTATTACAGAGATAGAGGGCATAAAGAGGAACCACCACGCCGGTTTAATCGAAGAACGGATCGGTCCAGAGCTTGCCACGGCCGACGAACCGACGGCGACGACCTCGACCGCACAGGTCCCTAGGCGCCGCCGCTGCTGTCGTGCGGATGTCCCCGACCGCTGCTGCCGCCACCACGCCCAGCTCCCCGTCTGCCACTGGACGGAGCCCCCGCGCGCGGATCGCGTCGACCGCGAAGCCCCCGCGTCCGCGTTGCCACCATCGCCGTTCGGAGCCCTCTCCAACGTCGCCGCCGTCGACTACGAAGTCCCCCGATCTGCCCCCCCCCCCCTCCCCCTCCACGTGCTCCGGCGCACACGAAGGCCCCGCGTGCTGGCAGCGGCCGCACAAGCTTGCCGCGTGTTCCCCGTCCACCGCCGCGGTTTCGATCGCCGTCGGCCGAGGAGGCCAGCTCGCGGAACACGACGGCGGTGCTGGCCCGCGCGGCGAGGTCGCCGTGGGAGAGCACGGAGCCGAGCGTCTTGAGCCAGTCGTCGAGCTTCGGCGGGGAGACGGGTCAGGGGGCTCCACGCGGCGGCCGGCTGGCGTCGTGGGCTTCAGTCGGAAATATCGCTATGGTCTTCGAAAGTCAACGGTGACTCAGAGTATTATTATCCTACTTTTTTTTGATACTTTGATTTTTTTTATTGGGCTAATAAGTGGGGCCCACTGTCAGTTTTGTCATCAATTCACGCTCAATTCGTGATTAGTGGTTTTTTACGAAAAACCAACCTCAATGTGGTAGTTTTATGCGATTCAAACCAAAAGTGGTAGTTTCCCGAACTTAGAGCAGAAAAGTGGTAGTTCTATGGTAACAACTCCAAAAGAAAAGGATACCACAAAAAAACGGAGCCTTTGCAAATTTTCCATCAGCACGCTATTTTGCATATTTGCGAAAATCAGTAAAATGTGTGTTATCTTGCCAGCCTAGTCTGTGCAAAGTTGACACGTAATATGTCCGCTTACAGTCAGGAAACACTAAATAATTAAGAAATAAGCTGCCCCTCCTAAGCAATTAGGGGACCAGTTGTATGCGTCGTGATCGCTTGTGAACTGCATAAAGCTAGCTGAATTCAAGGTGGATTGTGCTAACCTGGTGAAAAAAGGAAGTCCCCACTTGGAGGTTTTCCACGTTGGTATTTTACTATCCAAGTATTTTTGCACACTAATTCGCCTGGCACATTTTTCAGTGATCTGTTACTCCCTTGGCCTCTGATAACGAGAGCAATGAACAATAGGATGTCGAAATAATTATATAAATATCAAGGAACATGTTCTTATTCCTGAACATCAAGTGCTTGCTAATGAGGAAAAGAAGACATTCCTGAAATGGTACACTTTAAATTTTAAAGGAAACTTAGGTATTGCTCACTTTTAATTAGCACTTGCAAGTACAAAAAAAATAAAAAATAGCACTTGCAAGTATGCACTAACTTTGGGCATTAGTCCAGATAATCATGTATCTAGTTCCTCATATAGCAGTATGGTTAACATCAGAGGAACATAATTTTTTACTCAGAAGTTAGACAAACATTTTGTAATTCTCAATAGCATCAACCATTGCCTTTGCATGGTTAGTTACAGACATCTTAATTTGTTCACTTTCAGTTCCAATAGCTACAGTACTATGTAGAAGATCCGTTTTATGTTGAGCAAAAGCAAGACCATGGACACACAAGGACCAGACCGTCGTCCTTGCAGGGCGGCCTTTTTTCTTGGCGAGTGCTGAGCGTCACCGTAGGGATTTTGGTCCCCGGGTGCAGCGCTTGACACGTGTCCCCGACTCTTTTGACTAGCGCCACTCACGCTATCAGCACACAGTCTCACGTAAAAAAGAGAAGACTAAAAAAATCCCCCATCTCCAAAACAACTCCGCCACACGACCTGCCGTTGCTCGACACAGGGCTGGGTGTCGGACCCAGCATAACCGTGAGGCCGGTGGCAAGGAGCACATTGCACCAGACGCCCAGCCCAACTCCGGCCATCGCTGGCACCGTTCGACGGCGCTATCATAGCAGCTTGAGGCACACTTCTTTTGGGATTGTGCTTCAAAGCTAGCTTATGAGTTTCGGTGGGGAGAAACTGCGGTGGGGAGAAGTCTGTAGAAACTCCTCAGGAGACTTTGAAAGTGCATGGTTGCCCCCATGCGTGATTTTGGTAATTAATGACAATCTCTATGACTAATGTTTGTATTGAGCTATACTTGTAGGTATGTCCATTAGCATGCTTGATCTCCATTTGTTGGAGTCAAGGCTAAAAGAAGAAGATTATATGTTGATCAAGGCTAAGTGCGGGTTGATCAACACTCAAGTCCAAGTGAAGATATGCCGAAGAGTGCTTCTCCCATATTGGTGTATAGGGTAGCACTTGTCGTCCTTTATAGGGTAGCACTTGTCGTCCTCTTTCCAACAAAATTGGTTTCACTCGATTCGGACTTCATTTGTAAAAGTTATGGGTGTTCTGGTTTTTCTGTCTGGATCTAGCCCGGAGATGGTCCGGAGTCTCCGGTACCATCGGAGTCTCCGGCCCAAAGGACCCGGACCCTCCGGTCCTATGTTTTTTGGCGCCCTGTGTTCATTTTGCGGTGCGGTACTGTATTGGGGTCCGGAGGTACCCCGGAGATAGTCCGGAGTCTCCGGTCTGCCGGAGTCTCCGGCCCAAAGGACCTGGAATCTCCGGCCTCAAGCTTTTTCTCTGCCCTTTGCATCTTTGTGGTGCGGTACTGGATAGGGGCCCGGAGCATTCTCGGAGTGTGTCCGAAGTCTCCGTCCTGGCCGGAGTCTCCGGTCTGCCCCGATGACCCAGCAAGCCCGGAGCCTGGCCGGAATCTCTGGCCCGGGCCGGAATCTCCGGCCAACTTACACCGGAATCTCCGGCCTGCGCAGGCTGTAACGGCTAGTTTTTGGGGAGGCTATAAATAGCCTCCTTCTTCCCCAAGAGCTGGCTGCTCACTCACTCCCTCTCTCCTCCATTGTTGCAAACCTTGTGAGCTTGATTCCTCTCAATTCCTTCAATGATTCTTACCCAAATTTAGGGATTCAAGAGAGGAGATCTAGATCTACAATTCCACCAATCACTTTCTCCTCTTTGTGGGGGAAACCTTTGGATCTAGATTGTGGGATTCATTTGTTGAGTTCCTCTTTGTTCTTCCTCTTAAATCCCTCCATAGCATTAGTTGCTTTGGTTGGATTTTCGAGAGAACGATTTGACCACTTGGTGTGTTCTTGCCTCTTGCATTAGTGGCATCGGGTTGTGCTCTCCACGAAGATTCGTGGGATCGAAGTTGAGAAGCTTGTTACTCTTGGGTGCATTGTGTTCCCAAGAGCTTGTGCCTCTTCGGTGCATTGTGTACCCTAGACGGTTGGTGGTGCCGCGAAGTCTTCGAGTTGTGAAGCTCCGGGGAAGATTTGGGAGCCCCCAATTAAGTTGTGGGTGTGTGCCCCAAAACGTTGTAAGGGCTCCGGATTTCGCCTTGAAGGATTCCGACAGTGCAAGGTGAACCAAACCCTTGGGTGCGGTTCATCGGAGAATAGGGTGAGGCCTTTGTGGCATCTTGAGTAGGCCTCTTGTGACGAGCTCACACCCCTCCAACGAGACGTACTCCCTTAACAAGGAGGAACTCGGGAATACATCCTCGTGTCCATGTGCCTCGGTTATTTCTATACCCGAGCTCTTTACTTATGCAATTTACATTGTGATAGCCTTCGTGCTTGAAGTCATATAATTTGCAATCACCTTGTTGTTTTATTGCTTAGCATAAGTTGTTGGTGCACTTAGGCAAACCTAGTATATTAGGTTGTTGGCTTGTTAATTTAACACATAGTTTTATTCCGCAATTATCAAGCCTTAATTTGAAAAAGTTTTAATCGCCTATTCACCCCCCCCCTCTAGGCGACATCAAGGCATCGTTTGTTCTTTCAATTGGTATCAGAGCCTGGGCTCTCTTGTTTGGCTTTACCGCCTAGAGAGTAAAGATGTCGTTTAGAGGATTAGTGCATGATCACACTTTTATATTCGATGGCACAAATTTTAATGTTTGGAAAACTCATATGCTTAGTCACTTACGGGTCTTGGACCCTAATACTGAGCGTATCTTAGATATAGGTTTTTCTCCTCCAAAGGATTACGAAAGTACAACTTTAGAGGATGAGAAAAACGTATATCTAGATGCTCTAGCTTCTAATGAGTTTCGCAAATTTGTGAGCGTTGTAGTTTTTGAGTCAATCATGCCTCTCCGGGACGCTCATGAGCTTTGGACCAAGCAAGATAAATATGGAGAGTCCAACTATATTGAGGATGATTGTTCTCCCTCCACCTCTGGCCGTGATGAGTTCTCATCTTCATCTACTTCACCAAAATGTGGTAAGCCACAAACCAATGTGATGGTGAGTAGTGATAGGTTGTGCAATATTGATAGTGAGCTCATTTCAATGATCTTTTATCTCTATCTCATTGCAATGCTCTATCTTTGGACCTAAACACACATAGCACTATAAATGTCATACATGCTAGTGTTGATAGTCCGTGCATATCATCTAAAAATTGCTTGTATAAATCTCATGATGATATGCTTGCCTTATCTTGTTGCCATGATAAGAATGCTTGTGTTCCCTCTAAATCTTGTATGAATAATAATGTAGAGGAAACCCAATTTGCTATGGAACAAGATGTGAACTTGAGTAGTTCAATAACTAATTGTTCTTCTTCATCCACCACTCATTGCCTTATGGCTAAGTCTTTAAATAGTAATGATGATGACAATAATAATAATGATGAAGAACATGATAATAATGATGATGAAGAAAATGATGATGCTCTCGTTCATAATAAAGGTCTAATGGTTCTTAAGGCTCTTTCAAAGAATAAAAATGCTTGTGATAACCTCTATGAAATCATGAGCACCCTTGTTGAGCGCGGGGATACCATTAAGGCTTTGGAAGCAAGCCTTGAAGAAAAGGGAAGGATAGAAAGAGAGGATGCGAATGAAAAAGCATCTTTAGAAAATGCCCTTGAGGAAGAGCATGAGACTCGGGTTTCTCTTGAAGAGCAACTTGAGAATATTGAGGGGTCACACGATGCTATTATTGCTAAACTCATTGAAGAACGTAACCATGCCATTACCAAATATAAAGTGCTTAAAAAGGAAAAGGTTGAATTTGGTGTTGGCAATGTTAGAATAATTGAGGATATAGAGAGACGTGACAAAGCTCAAAAGGCTTTGGAACGTGAACACTCTCTCCTTATCTTTTCTTATGATCAACTCCAAACTCAACTATCTAAAAATGATGAGCTTGTTAAATCTTCTTCCATTCCTAATATTAATGATGCTTGTGCTACTAACTCCACTTCTTGTGAAGCATCCATTTTGAAGGAGAATGTTGAGCTAAGGGCTCAACATGAGTTGCTAACTTGCAAGTATGGGAAGTTGGAAGAAAGTCATGAAAAGCTATCTAGCTCTAATAATGATCTTCTAGCATCCTATGCTAGTCTAAAGTTAGCTCATGGGGCTATCACTACCAAGGTAACATCTTATGAGCCTCATGTGGATAATAGCACAACTTTAACTAAAAATGCTATATTGCCATGTGCTAGTCCTAGTAGTTCATCCACTCAAAATGTTGGTACATCTTGTGATGAATTGCTCTTCTTGCCTTGTTGCTCTAACAATGAAGCTTCTACTTCCTCTAGTGCTTTTGTTGCCACTAACCATGTAGAGAAAATAAAAGACCTCAAGGCCCAAATCACTTCTTTGAATAAAGACTTGGAAAAGCGTCATGAAGGGAAGAGTGCACTTGACAACATGTTGAGTGTGCAACAATCCCCCAATGACAAGAGTGGACTTGGATTCAACTCCAACAACAAGAACAAGTCCAAGGTTGAGAAGAAGAAGAAGAAGGGCCAAGTACAAGTCAAGAATCCGGCCAAGATCATTTGCTTCAAGTGCAAGATAGAAGGGCACCATGTTCGGGATTGCCCAATGAAGAAGAAGCCTCTTAGTGAGAAGCAACTAGGGAAGCGGCCTCTTGTTCAATCTCGTGCTCAACCACGAGTTGAACAAAGGCCACCTCCTAAGAAGACTCAAGTCAATGCTCCTCAAGTTGAGGAGCCTATTAAGAAGAAATAGAAGAGTCGATGTTGCTACCTTTGCCGTGGCAAGGGTCACTTTGCTTCTTCATGCACCGTCGGTAACCTATCCAACCCCATCTTAATTGATGATGTGTATTCTCTTGGGAAGGATAGAATTGGTAATGTGTTTGCCAAATATTTGGGGACTCAAAGTGGTGTCAAGAAAAGAAGCATTTGGGTTTCCAAGCCTATTGTGACTAACCTCTTAGGACCCAACTTGGTTGGGGACCAACAAGCTCAAACTTGATCAATAGGTTATGTTGGAGGACATTGGAGACTTGGCTATCTTTGAAGAATTAAGGGATCTTCATGATTATTATTTCATCAAGCCAGGTCAATTGGATTATATTGCTCTATCTCATATCCAATGCTTCCTCCTTGCGGTAACTTGTATTTAAATCATATATACATTGAAAGTTGCTAGCTCCCTTGCATGTGTTAGTTTTGTTCCTAATATGTGCTTGTATGTGATATGCTACTTTCCTACTTGTCTTGTTATTCAAGGTTGGGTATGTTAGTGGTGTATCATATATGTGTAACTTATGTGTTGAGCTTTATTGGATCTTGTGTTGATTTCAATTGGCTCTCTTTGAGATATTAATGGACTATCCCATTTTGGGGGGGTGCTATGCTTTGTGCACTTCACAAACCTAAAAATGTGTGTACATGAGGCACACCACCTAGTATTGATATTTCAATATTATCTAGTTACTATGTGGTATGTCATATTCATGAGAAATTCAAATTCTACAATGTCCATTAATTTCTCTAGTTGGTTTTATTTGCCTCTTGCTTGGATAAAATGTTTTATCATATAATGGAGGAGTAATAAGCTATGTGCATATTACAATCCCACAAAATGTGAACATTTGAGGTTTGCCACTTAGATTTGATATTGTGAATTATCTTATTCCTATGTGGCATGTTTGCTCGAACAAGTTCCAATTTTCTTTGTGATTGTCTTTTGGATCTTGTTTGTGTGAGTTTGCTTGGTGTGGTTTTTCTCTAATATGCATTTCCATATATTATTTGAGAAACCATTTGTTTCATTTTATTCTAACCATGGCTTTGCCGGTTGGTTTGAATAATTGAAACTACCAACAAACTTTAGTAAAATATGGCGTTTTATTTCTTATCCCTTGCCATATGTTTTATCTTGTAAGGATGACCTTGTATATCTCTACTCACCGGGAAAATATTTCCTTATACTCATTGTCCTTGGACAATTGATATTCATTTGTGGTAGAATATGTTTGTTCATCCTCATCTTGGCTCTTGCGTTGAATTGCCTTATTTATTGCCTTCCTTGCCTCTTGCACGGATCCTAATTTTCAATTGGTAGTGTTTAGTGTTGTAAATAAAATAGGGAGAGTAATGATCCCTTGTGCGTGCATTTTGTATTCAAATACAAATATAAAATATAATGCATGAATCTTGGGGGAGCATCCCTTTTTATTTAGAACACTATCATATCTATCAATATTTGATCCTTTCAATTGGCATTTAATTTTTATCCTATTTTTCAATTGGTGTCTTATCGATCATGTGTTGTTTGATTTGATTCCTATTGATATCACACTTCATGTGTTGATGTGTTTTGGAATCAATCATATGTTGATTTGATTTTTTTCTCAATCATGTGTTGATTTGGATTTTGATATAATTTGGACAACCTTTTTGGTTCACACTTTGGTGTGCTCTCTTCTTGGTTTACTTAGTGTTTTCGTCCAAATTATATCTCGTTTGGTTCTTGAAATACTTTGCATGTATTTTCTCAAATATGTATTTTATATGGCATGTTTGTCTTTCTAGTCCCAATATATAGGGGATACTCCACCAAATCCTAAATCGGCTAAGATGTGCATGAAATTCAATTTCATATCTATATGCACATATTTATGTGGAGTATGTCCTATATTTTGTAGTTTATCTAACTACTATGGGACCCAATGAGTTTGGGAACCATTTTGTGCTTGAATTTTGTTTTAGGTACAATGGAGATGCATTGAATGCTTGCCTCATTCATAAGGAAGGTGTTCTCACCGTGTGTTTATCGGAGTCAAGCTTTGATGATAAACAAACTCTCATCTTCTTCATCGTCAATACATCTCGGTAACAAGTATCTACCTCATGCATACTTTTATAATCTCAACCTTGTGTAGCTTGCTTCTTGGCATGAAAGCTTTTATGTGCAATTGTTGTGGTTTTGGCTTATTTTCTTCACTTGCTATATCTTTGTGATATTTGTGATGAAATTGCAAAAACCATTTTCTTCAATTGGTATTATTTCTTTGAGATACTTGTTGCCTATCTCAAAGAATCGTCACTATCTCTTGTTCCCTTAGTGATATGTGTGATGTCTTTGATATTTTTTGAAGTTCATTTATATACAATGAGATAAATTTGAGCTATGTGCTATGCTTTTAAGCAATAATCTCATTTGTATATTCATGACTTCCCCTTTGGACACCGTGGTCTCCCCTTCATCGACCATTTCATATGTGCAAGTTTCTTTGTGGATGTATATCATCAACGATTTGTCTACTTATAAACCTATACATATGAGTGTCGGAGAACTGTCCCAGGAACCGGGGGTGTCTCGCGAAGGATCGAGTAAGGGGCTGAACGCGGAATCAAACAACCCTCAACGTGCTCCGGCGACGGTGCTCGTCGGACTCGCTGCGGGACAGCACTGCAGAGATGAACACACAGTCTTACCCAGGTTCAGGGCCCTCTAGGTGAGGTAAAACCCCTACGTCCTGCTTGTAGTTGTATTGCACTTGCTTGGAGAGGTTTTCAGTACAGGGCGAGCTTGGTGAGCTCTGGGTGGCTAACAATGGCTACTGCTAACCTCGGATCTAGGGTTTGGACTTGTGAATCTTCGAACCCCTTGCCCGAACGGGCTCCTCCTCCTTTTATAGGTGTCTCGGGCCTCTTCCGCCCAAACATTTTGGCGGGAAGGGCTTCCACATGGCGACGAAGGAGGAGGAGCGGTGCACAATAAAGGTAGAGTCCACCATAAAGGTAGAGACCATGGACGCGGTCCACGGCAGGGGAGCGGCGTCACCAAAGCTGAAAAGGGGCACCGGCCAACCAGGACGGTGGGCTGGCGCTGCGGAGGTGGAACGGGTCCCACGGTGACGTCGCCCTTGGAGCGTAGCTGCAGACGGTTCCCTTATCACCAAAGTGGCAATACTCGTTGTCCGCTTTGCTTGGTGCTGCTTTGTTGACTCCTTTATACATGGAAACGGCAACTGCGGCGCTGCTGTCACCGCGCGCTGGCGCGGTCGTCACTCTGCGGAGGGCGCAGAGCCCATGTGCGCTCTGCCGCGGAGGCAGAGCTGGCTTCGAGAGGAAAGGAAGCCTCGCGAGGCAAAAAGCCTCGCCGAGCCTTTCGGCTTGGTCCTTAGCAGAATTGCTGGCGGCGTCCGAGACGCCTTCTCGAGGAGAGGTTCCTCGCCAAGGGAGAAAACCCTCGGCAAGGAGAAAAGGTCCCTCGCGAGGGAAAAACCCTCGCGAGGCTCGCCAGGCTTGGAGAGCCTGGCCCTTAGCGAAATCTTCTGCAGAATCTTGCGGGCCCTGGCAGGCCGGCCCATGGTACCCTGGTTTCCACTGTGCCGACAATGAGAGAGGTCACATTTTAGTTGGTATCCTATTTCTTTTGAGCTACCTTGATTTTTATCTATAATTCTTTGGTGGCTCCAAATTTGCTTCATGAGTGCCTATCTTAATTTTTTTTGCATCTTTGCACACTCATGTATTTTTTGAGGATCTTTTACCTCATGCTTACCATGGTGAGTATGTTCATTTTTATTGGCTAAATACTCTCACTAGCTTTTGGCATTTTCAATTGGTTTTAGTTTCCAATTGGTATCCCTAAGCTTGTGAACATACTCTTTTAAAGATCTTCCATTTATCTCGGTTGGGCCTATCTTATGTTGAATCTTTGAAATTTGGGATCTCCTTATGGCTCAACCATATCTTTGGTGCAAGTGCTATGATTTATTTTTGCTTTATGCACACTTGCACTTGTTGCGTGTTCTAGATGATTTTGGGGGAGTGAGGATTCCATATTTGTGCACTCCTCAATAGTGCATGAACATTGGGGAGCTTCTCTATTTTTATTTAGAACTCTCGTTTTGGGTCTTCTCGATTGCTTTTCTCCTTTGTGGAGATGTTTAGAATGACTTCATCTTTTTGCAATCTTTGGATCCTCAATATAGTTTGATTCCCTCTAATTATTCGTCAATGGATATGTGCATTTCATTTCACTCATATCTTGAGAAATGCACACTTTATGGTGTTGGGAATATGCCCTAGAGGCAATAATAAAATGGTTTATTAGCATATTCATGTTTATTGTAATAGTTTATTCTCCATGCTATAATTGTATTAAATGGAAACATAATACATGTGTGGAATATAAACACCAGGTGTCCCTAGTGAGCCTCTACCGGACTAGTTCGTTGATCAAGAGATGGTTAGAGTTTCCTAACTATGGACTTGTTATAGTCACTTGATAACGGAGTCATATCATTAGGAGTAATGATGTGATGGACAAGACCCAATAATAAAAGAGTTGAAATTAATCGTGTCACTGAGTTTATTGTCAACACTTTTAATATGCCAAATATAGTTTCCTTAGACCATGAGATTATATCACTCCCATTTACCGGAGGAATACTTTGTGGACATCAAACGTCACTTCGTAACTGGGTGATTATAAAGGTGGCTTTCAGGTATCTCCGATGGTGGGTTGTTGTGTGATATGAATCAAGAGTGGGATTTGTCCCTCCATGTGACGGAGAAGATATCTCCAGGCCTTCTCGGTAATATAGCATCATAAAGTCTGTAGACATGTGATTAGGTGGTAATCACGGAGATCCTATATTATGGACGAGTAAAGAGAACTTGCAGGTAACGAGATTAAACTAGATATGGGGATGTCAACGATTAAATCTCGGGCAAGTAAAATATCGTGAGACAAAGGGAATCGTATATATGAGATTAATTGAATCTCTGGCATCGTGGTTCAATCAAGAAAGAGTTTCGTTGAGTGTATAGGAATTAATATGGGCATCCCAGTCCCGCTATTAATTATTGATATGATCATGTCTATGCATTCCCGAACCCGTAGGGTCACACACTTAACGCTCCGATGAATTAGGTTTTGCGATGAATTAAATGATGAGATGAACGAATGGTGATTCGGAGTTCCGGATAAGATCACGGATGTCACGAGGAGTTTCGGAGGAGTCCGGAGAATAAGATTCATATAAGGAAAGTGGTTTCCGGAGGTATCGGAAAGGTTCCGGGAATTTTAGTAGGGTACCGGAAGGTTCCGGAATGTTCTAGAGGGGTCTAGAAGTGGGACCTGCATATTGTATGGGGGCCCACATGGACCAAGGGGGTGCAGCCACCACTTGGTGTGCCGCACCACCCAATGGCCCACATGGGCCAAATCCGAATTGGCCTAGGAGGGGGCGGCCAACCCTAGGAGGGGTCCTAAGGGGACTCGGCTTGGGGGCCAAGACACCCTTTGGCCGGCCAGCCCTAGGGCTCTCCCCCTCCACCTATAAATAGAGGGACAAGGGGGGGTGCGGCAAACCAAGGAGCACACCCCAAGCTTGCCCTAGCCGCACCCCTCTCCCTCTAAACCCTAACACTAGCCGCACCCCTCTCCCAAGGGGGCTGCGCACCACCACCTCCTCCATAGCCTCCGCACCCCCTAGCCCTAGGGGCTGCGCCACCTCCTCCTCTCCCTCTACCCTTTCTTGGCTTGGCGAAGCCCTGCTCGTGGATATCTTCATCATCACCACCACACCGTCGTGTTGCTGAGATCATCAAGGCCACGTCCTCTCGCTTGCGGGATCAAGGAGTTGACGTCTTCATCAAGCCGTACGTGTGGACACCACGGAGGTGCTGCCCGTTGCTGCACTTCATCGGATTGGATCTCGAGGATAATACATCTCCTCGTGACTAGACGAGTCTAGTTGCGGGGATCGACTAGCCAACCCCTGCACCGACAAAACGCGTTTGATCGTTCTTCAAGGGTAAGAGATTGGATCTCACCTATGTTATCTCCATCTAGTAGATCTAGATCCTTGGGGTTTATTCCACTTGTTGCGTAGGAAATTTTTTTGTTTTATATGCAACGACCGCTTCAGTGGTATCAGAGCCTAGATCTGTTCGTAGGTGTTGGTGCGATTAGAACACAAGGAGTTGTGGGCGTTGATATTTTATGTTGCTACCTTCTAGCATGCACTTTGCATCTTTGCGGTATTGTGAGATTGAAGCGGCCCGGACCAACCTTACTCGTCCACGCACGAGAGACCGGTTCCACGACTGACATGCAACTTGTATTGCATAAGTTGCTGGCAGGTGTCTATTTCTCTTGCTCTAGTGAAGGTGCAATTTTCAATGGAAGGCCTTTCAAAAGGATATAAATAAGCGACTATTATATCACCGTTGTGGTTTTTGCGTAGATTAGAACGGTTCTATCTCGTTGACCCAAGCCACGTAAAATTGCATAAACAAAGTAGAGGACGTCTAACTTGTTTTTGCAGGGGGTCATGTGATGTGGTATGGCCAATGTGTGATTTTTGATAATGTATGCAATGATCATGTTTGTAATATTTCGCGACTTGCATGTCGACGAGTACGACAACCGGCAGGAGCCATATGGTTGTCTATTATTTTATGTGACCTGCGTGTCAATGAATCACCATGTAATTACTTTACTTTATCGCTAGGAGTAGCAATAGTAGTAATTGCAATAGTTGGTGGACAACCATGGTGGAGGCCCCACAATGCCGGAGGTGATGGAGATCATGCCGGTGCTTTGGAGATAGAGATCAAAAGCACAAGAAGAAAGGCCATATCATATCACAATTTTGAATTACATGTGATGTTAATACTTTTATGCACCTTATTGTTTGCTTAGATGTGATCGCGACGGTAGCATAATAAGGTGATCTCTCATGTTAAATATCAAGATAATTAAGTGTTCTCCCCTAGTATGCGCCGTTGCTAAAGTTCGTCGTTTTGAAGCACCACGTGATGATCGGGTGTGATAGATTCAACGTTCACATACAATGGGTGTAAGCCAGTTTTACACATGCATGAAATACTACGGTAGATCTTGACGAGCCTAGCATGTACAGACATGGCATCGGGAACACGAAACCGAAAGGTTAAACACGAGTCATATGAATGATATGATCAACACTGAGTTATTCACCATTGAAGCTACATCATCTCACATGATGATCGGTTGTGGTGTAGTGGATTTGTATCGTGTATCACCAAACAACCAGAGAGATGTTAAGTTTAGTGGGAGTTCATGTAGTAATTCGATTAATATGAACATAAAATTATCATAATCAAAAGTCCTAAAATGTCTTTGCAAAAATCCTTGTAGATCATGGCTGACTATGATAACTTGTTCGTTGCTGAGGAGCTACGTCTTGATGGGTCAAATTTCATCAAGTGGTACCTACGTCTTAGAGAAGTCCTATCATCCATGATGAACTCTACGTTTTACATGAAACTTTAGAAGATAAACCCAAAGCTTCTACAAGTCACAACAAGCGTAAGGCTTGGCTCGATCGGAGTAAGACTCACATTCAAGTCAAATGGTTGATGAGTGTCTTCATGAATTCAGACCTAGCTAAACAATTCAAGAACTTGAGTGCCATTGAGACTGTCACTGAGCTAAAAAAAATGTTCATAGCACAAGTGAGAATTGCAAGGTTTGAAGGGCTAGATGAATTTCTTTCAACTAAGATGGAAGAGAATGATTGCTTGGAAAAGCATCTAAAGAAAATGTATAAGATATATTACACTCTAGTGGATGCTTGGGATATGGAGATGAGTGATGAATTCGCGATAGATGGGTTGTTGCGGTCGCTTCCCCCCAGCTTCAAGAATTGTGTCAGAGACTTTGTCAAGGAAAGGGATTCGATCACTTATCCTGAACTGGTGTCTCGACTTCGTTGCATCGAAATGAATTCCCTGGCAAGAAAAGTTGACAAGGCAGAAGGTATATTTTGATATACTGGTTATAAATGATTAATGTCCTATTTAGACTTGTGGTGAGCTAAGTATTTGATACTTGTGCTATTTTGTGAAAACAGGGCCTGCCGTTTGAGAAGTGCATGGAGGGACTGAGTGGATTTCGCGGAAAGATGGCAATCAAGGAGTTGATGCTAGCGACGTTCTAGAGGATTTGAATAAGTTTTGTAATCGAATTAAGTGTGATCTATAAATTAGTGTGTCTCGGTTTGTGAGACGGTCATTCATGTTAAAGACAAGTGGTTGTTCTATTTTCATGAGTAATCATTTTTGGTGATCACGTTTCGATTATGAGATTATTGTCCTTTTGTTTGATTTGAAACGATGTTTGGTTAAACATTTGTAAAATATGAAACATACTAAAATATCCAATACTTAATGATGAGAATTTTAGTTGTGCTATAGTGTTGAGAAGCATTCTGATGCGCATCACTAAGTAGTCTGATTAAAATGTCATTTTCTGAAAATGCCATGAGCAGCTGAAAATAAACACAAGTGTTGGCTGTATTTTTCAGTGAATAAAAGACATCATTATGTGCTTCATCATGAATGAGTAAATAGGTGTATTTATTCAAGTTATGATGAGACCGTATTATTTTGGGAGTAAAGGATATTAAGCTAACAAGATAATTGAGTCTTTTCGATTTGATCAAAAGAGACGAAATATTTGAGTTATTGTTTAGTGTGCAGACTTGTGATAAATGTTTTCACAAATTGCAATATTTAGAGTTTATTCAAAAGTGTTTTGATGCACCCTGAAATATTGTAATCACATTATATTTTGATATTATGTGGTCTTACAAAAGGTTTTCGAATTAAGGTTTATTTGATTCGTTTAGATTTATTTCTGATAACACTCTGTTTTAAATAAAGGATCTGTTTAATGATTTGAATTTCGCATATGAGTTGTGTGAAACAGTGGTTTAAGTAATTATGGGATAATTAGAAACCAAAGCAAATAAAGTTTTTGTAGAATATTCATATGAGATTATGAATAAAGATTCCACAATGTGAGACTAAAAGGGACAAACCAATTTGATTGGTTGTGTTAAGTATTTTAGTAGTTTTGTCGTGAAATGGTTTCATGGATAAAAGAATTGCTGGAATAAATTGAGAAAGCTGAGTTTATGTATCAAGTGGCACATACATACAGTGCTATGTTGGTTAAAACTTGACACATAAAGAATTTTAATGATGGTGATCATTGAATTTCAGTTTAGCTTGTCTTAAAAAAGTGGGATTCTAGAATATGAATTTTGCCAGGTTGCAAATAATATTCATGATTTACTTGTCATGTTTGGGAAACAAGACATACCTACGAAACTACAAAAGGAAGAAATAGAAACTTTGATAATGCGAAAGTGACTAAGAGTCATCCTATGTTAAGTTTAAATCAAAAGTAATTGTTACTTGATTTTGTGGAAAATAATGTTTTCACATATTTATTTTGCAAAGAGTTTTGTATGGAATAAATAAAACTTAAAGCTAGCAAGGTACTGGCATTTCGTATATAAGTTCTCGAATTTTAAGAGTTAAGAATTTTGGAGGAGTCCAAAGTATCGAGAAAGTGCATAAAAGACTAAGTGTGATCTAATTGAAATATGTGGTGACATATATCAAGTGAGAGCATAAGCTAATTTCCATAATCAAAATATGTGGTGACATATGTTTGAGTGGGAGCTAGTTAAATCATGGTCAAATATAAAAATAACATATTTCTGAGTGGGAGCCAAAGTGGTTTCACAATTTAATATGTGTATGGTGTATATTTGAGTGGGAGTTTACAACATCTTGTTTTGAGTGAAATGGAGATTTCATAAATGTTGTAAATAAGTCATGGACAAATGTATAACTTATGAAGTTAAATTAGAAGGTCAAATATCTATGGAGATAGATGCATCTATGGGGATAGATATGTTTGATAAACATTAAAGTCAGGATGTTTAACCTAAACAAGTTTTGAAGGAGTTCAAAATGAAACAAGAAAGGTTCTTTGTGCTTGTGAGAATTAGGTAAAACATTGAGTTGATAACTCAGTACAAATTGATGGTTGGAGGATATGTTGGTATTCGCTATGAATGGTTAAGAGGTCTAAACATATAAGAACCATGTGTTTGTATTTGACGATAAGTGACCCAAGTTCTTGATTGGAAGAACATGTTAAATGAGGAGTCATTTTTCATGAAGTTGAGATGAATTTAGTAAGTGGTGGACTTGGTCGAAGTCATAAAAACCAAACTAAATTGGAGATCTCTTAAAAGTCAGAAGCGCAGCGAAAGCATGATCGATATATCGAAGTGACATGAATGCACTGTCGATTTGTTGAGTCTAACAACATATAGGAGTATATGATTAATTCAAGGATTGAAAGATATAATTTTTTGGTTTGAGAAATTTGTTTCAAGATTGAGTGAGTTCCAGGTACACATGCTATGTGAAAGTTCTACCGACTGATCATACGCCATGTAGGTATAAAAGGGAAACAAAAGCCTCACTCTGCAACCAAATATATTATATTCATCATATGATGATGAGGTTTGTCATGTGATGATAAGAAGTCTATCATGAGATGGTAAAATAATGTCAAATTAGGTGACGTTGACGTTTTGCAAAGAACATACAGAACATAGTACAGAGCAAGGACAGAACCTCTTCCACGAGCAAACATGATCAGCACTGAGACTACATGAGTGAGACTACATGGGTGTTGGATCGAGGAAAATGTAACCTAGATTATTGACTCTAGTGCAAGTGGGAGACTGTTGGGAATATGCCCTAGAGGCAATAATAAAATGGTTTATTAGCATATTCATGTTTATGATAATGGTTTATTCTCCATGCTATAATTGTATTAAATGGAAACATAATACATGTGTGGAAGATAAACACCAGGTGTCCCTAGTGAGCCTCTACCGGACTAGTTCGTTGATCAAGAGATGGTTAGAGTTTCCTAACTATGGACTTGTTATAGTCACTTGATAACGAAGTCATATCATTCGGAGTAATGATGTGATGGACAATACCCAATAATAAAAGAGTTGAAATTAATCGTGTCACTGAGTTTATTGTCAACACTTTTAATATGCCAAATATAGTTTCCTTAGACCATGAGATTATATCACTCCCGTTTACCGGAGGAATACTTTGTGGACATCAAACGTCACTTCGTAACTGGGTGATTATAAAGGTGGCTTTCAGGTATCTCCGATGGTGGGTTGTTGTGTGATATGAATCAAGAGTGGGATTTGTCCCTCCATGTGACGGAGAAGATATCTCCAGGCCTTCTCGATAATATAGCATCATAAAGTCTACAGACATGTGATTAGGTGGTAATTACGGAGATCCTATATTATGGACGAGTAAAGAGAACTTGCAGGTAACGAGATTAAACTAGACATGGGGATGTCAACGATTAAATCTCGAGCAAGTAAAATATCGTGAGACAAAGGGAATCGTATATGAGATTAATTGAATCTCTGGCATCGTGGTTCAATCAAGAAAGAGTTTCGTTGAGTGTATAGGAATTAATATGGGCATCCCGGTCCCTGCTATTAATTATTGATATGATCATGTCTATGCATTCCCGAACCCGTAGGGTCACACACTTAACGCTCCGATGAATTAGGTTTTGCGATGAATTAAATGATGAGATGAACGAATGATGATTCGGAGTTCCGGATAAGATCACGGACGTCACGAGGAGTTCCGGAGGAGTCCGGAGAATAAGATTCATATAAGGAAAGTGGTTTCCGGAGGTATCGAAAAGGTTCTGGGAATTTTAGTAGGGTACCGAAAGGTTCCGGAATGTTCTAGAGGGGTCTAGAAGTGGGACCTGCATATTGTATGGGGGCCCACATGGACCAAGGGGGTGCAGCCACCACTTGGTGTGCCGCACCACCCAATGGTCCACATGGGCCAAATCCGAATTGGCCTAGGAGGGGGCCAGCCAACCCTAGGAGGAGTCCTAAGGGGACTCGGCTTGGGGGCCAAGCCACCCTTTGGCCGGCCAGCCCTAGGGCTCTCCCCCTCCACCTATAAATAGAGGGACAAGGGGGGGGTGCGGCAAACCATGGAGCACACCCCAAGCTTGCCCTAGCCGCACCCCTCTCCCTCTAAAGCCTAACCCTAGCCGCACCCCTCTCCCAAGGGGGCTGCGCACCACCACCTCCTCCATATCCGCCGCACCCGCTAGCCCTAGGGGCTGCGCCACCTCCTCCTCTCCCTCTCGCCTTGCTTGGCTTGGCAAAGCCCTGCTCGTGGAGATCTTCATCATCACCACCACACCGCCGTGTTGCTGAGATAATCAAGGCCACGTCCTCTCGCTTGCGGGATCAAGGAGTTGACGTCTTCATCAAGCCGTACGTGTGGACACCGCGGAGGTGCTGCCCGTTGCTGCACTTCATCGGATTGGATCTTGAGGATAATACATATCCTCGCGACTAGACGAGTCTAGTTGTGGGGATCGACTAGCCAACCCCTGCACCGACAAAACGCATTTGTTCGTTCTTCAAGGGTAAGAGATTGGATCTCACCTTCGCTATCTCCATCTAGTAGATCTAGATCCTTGGGGTTTATTCCGCTTGTTGCGTAGGAAATTTTTTGTTTTATATGCAACGACCCCTTCATATGGAGGAACTCATATTATATTGGCTTTCTAAATTTTTTCCTCCCATTTCGGCAATCGATTCCAATGGGGGAGAAGTTTAGAGGGTTTAAGGGAATTTGGGTTTTATGCCTTAGTTGCATTTTCCTTTAATGCGCTTGCATCCTTGCTTGTTTGTCTTGCAAGGATGCTCTATTCTTTATTTAAACCCTCTTAAAAAGGGATTGTCATAAATTACCAAAATGGGGGAGATTGAAAGTGCATGGTTGCCCCCATGCGTGGTTTTGGTAATTAATGACAATCTCGATGGACTAATGTTTGTATTGAGCTATACTTGTAGGTGTGTCCATAAGCATGCTTGATCTCCATTTGTTGGAGTCAAGGCTAAAAGAAGAAGATTATATGTTGATCAAGGCTAAGTGCGGGTTGATCAACACTCAAGTCCAAGTGAAGATATGCCGAAGAGTGCTTCTCCCATATTGGTGTATGGGGGAGCAACATGTGAATCTTCACCAAGCGAAGCGCAATCAAGAAAGGTGGTTCGTCTTGAGGAGATGAAGATCGTCATCATCGACCTCAAGTGGATTAATGCGCAAGGAAAAGGTATGATCTTGATAGGGTTTCTATTTTACCGGTCTCATGATGTTAGTGAGAGACCGGATTATAGGATAGTTAACCGTACTATCAAGAGGGGCTCTCGACCGAGTATCTTGATCGTATCGTTCGTGGAGAGCTCAAACCTTTGCATCCTTGCAATCATCTTTATTGGTTCTTATTTGTCTCTTATCATGGTGTGGTCTTGGTGCTTGTCGTGCTTGTCATGACAAGGCCAAGTTCACCGAAAACGGTTTTCATATGCATCTTCTATTGCGTTTTCGGTTTTGGAGATTTTGTCGGTTAGTCCCTATGGAAGGGTTCACTCTTCCATTTATTAGAAAAATCTCCTTTGCTTGGTTTCAATATTTTTACTTTTTATAGGGTAGCATTTGTCGTCCTCTTTCCAACAAAATTGGATTCACTCGATTCGGACTTCATTTGTAAAAGTTATGGGTGTTCTGGGTTTTCTGTCTGGATCTAGCCCGGAGATGGTCCGGAGTCTCCGGCCCAAAGGACCCGGACACTCCGGTCCTATGTTTTTCGGCGCCCTGTGTTCATTTTGTGGTGCGGTACTGTATTGGGGTCTGGAGGTATCCCGAGATAGTCCGTAGTCTCCGGCCCAAAGGACCCGGAGTCTCCTGCCTCAAGCTTTTCTCTGCCCTTTGCATCTTTGTGGTGCGGGAAGGAGAAGGGCCCGGAGTGTGTCCGGAGTCTCCGGCCTGGCCGGAGTCTCCGGCCCTCTGGACCGGATTCTCCGGTCTGCCCCGATGACCCAGCAAGCCGGAGCCTAGCCGGAATCTCCGACTCGGGCCGGAGTCTCCGGCAAATTACACCGGAATCTCGGCCTGCACCGGATGTAACGGCTAGTTTTGGGGGAGGCTATAATAGCCTCCTCTTCTTCCCCAAGAGCTGGCTGCTCACTCACTCCCTCTCTCCTCCATTGTTGCAAACCTTGTGAGCTTGATTCCTCTCAATCCCTCCAATGATTCTTGCCCAAATTTAGGGATTCAAGAGAGGAGATCTAGATCTACAACTCCACCAATCACTTTCTCCTCTTTGTGAGGGAAACCTTTGGATCTAGATTGTGGGATTCATTTGTTGAGTTCCTCTTTGTTCTTCCTCTTAAATCCCTCCATATCATTAGTTGTTTTGGTTGGATTTTCGAGAGAAGGATTTGACCACTTGGTGTGTTCTTGCCTCTTGCATTAGTTGCATCGGGTTGTGCTCTCCACGAAGATTCGTGGGATCGAAGTTGAGAAGCTTGTTACTCTTGGGTGCATTGTGTTCCCAAGAGCTTGTGCCTCTTGGGTGCATTGTGTACCCTAGACGGTTGGTGGTGCCGCGAAGTCTTCGAGTTGTGAAGCTTCGGGGAAGATTTGGGAGCCCCCAATTAAGTTGTGGGTGTGTGCCCCAAAAACGTTGTAAGGGCTCCGGATTCCGCCTTGAAGGATTCCGATAGTGGAAGGTGAACCAAACCATGGGGTGCGGTTCATCGGAGAATAGGGTGGAGCCTTTGTGGCATCTTGAGTAGGCCTCTTGTGGCGAGCTCACACCCCTCCAACAAGACGTACTCTCTTAACAAGGAGGAACTCGGGAATACATCCTCGTCTCCGCGTGCCTCGGTTATTTCTATATCCGACCTCTTTACTTATGCAATTTACATTGTGATAGCCTTCGTGCTTGAAGTCATTTAATTTGCAATCACCTTGTTGTTTTATTGCTTAGCATAAGTTGTTGGTGCACTTAGGCAAACCTAGTATATTAGGTTGTTGGCTTCTTAATTTAAACATATAGTTTTATTCCGCAATTATCAAGCCTTAATTTGAAAAAGTTTTAATCGCCTATTCACCCCCCTCTAGGCGACATCAAGGCATCGTTTGTTCTTTCAGACTTCTTTTGAGCTTCTACTGTTTTGACTTATTTGTTGTGTTGAGTTGTAAGATGTCCATAATGCCCCTGTATTTGATGTGTACTAAATAAAGCGGTGTCATGAGTGTGCCATTCTTTTAGTAGAAAAATAGATAGAAATAAAAATAAATAACACAAAAAGGTAAATAATAATAAAAACATGGTATCATAGTATTATTCAGTACATGCCAAAATAAAATACATGTTATAGTGATTTTGAAATTACAATAAAATGAACCACTCAAACTACAAACTCTCAGCGAAGATCCCAATACACGATGAGCAACGGGATCCCAATTTGCTTTCACATGTTTCTTTTTTTTTTTGAACAAACAATGGCGCCAGTGGCGTCAATTTCATTCTTAGCTCAACTGCACCAAGCAGTCGTAATTACAAAGTCCTGAAGATTTACATTTTGTAGAGTATAGAGTAGCGGACAAGGGCCTAGAGAATGAGCTTAGTTTGTACATCTAAAAATAGGTTTAATTAGGCTGGGCCTAAGAACCTGTGTCGCACATTTGTGAGCCTCTCCATTCAGTTTCCTGGATATGTGGTAGACCTGTGGTGAATCATTCATGGTTTCTCTAAAGAAATCTGTCAAGTGTGTTCTTGCATTCCAATGAAGGAGAGGGTGATCAATTCTTCTTGCTGCTGCCACCTTGGCCAGTACCTGGTTATCAGTTAAAAACGTTGGCCTGTTCACCTGTAGAATACCTGCCAATTTTGCTGCTAACAAGAGGGCTTTCGCTTCAGCTTGAAAGACCGTGGACTGCTGCTGCGTTGAGGCCTGTATCTTGATGCACCACTTCCTGTGAACAGAATTGTGTCGGATATATACTCCTAGTCTTGTTGCTCCTCCTTGCACTGTACCTGGGATTTTGTCGTCTTTCCAAGACGCATCTGCAAAAAAGACAACTCCTTCCAGCGTTGTGTCAGCTTGTAAGGTAGATCCCTGTTCTGGAATTGTCGCCGTGGCTGTGGGCACCTGTGCTCGCACCTTCTTTTCTTCCTGGTCATAAGGAGAAATATTACAAAGTTCAAGATTATTTGTAAGGGCTTGGGTGTTTATGATAATATGATAGGGTTCTCCCTTCTTTCGATGAAAAAGCATGTCATTCCTAGATTTCCAAATACACCACATAAAAGTGAGGATATTAGGCAAAGTAGCAAAAGGATGGTTCATTGAAAGTAAATTCAGAATTATTTCTGTAAGAGTGTTGCAATTGGCAGCAACGAGTTCCGTTCTTATGTACCATGGGGCGATAAACCAAGCAGATTTTACAAAAGGACAAGTAAAGAAGAGGTGAACTTCATCTTCTTCCACTCCACACCTGCAACAAAACTTGTCAATGTGTTTGGAATACCGTCCTGCTCTGGCCCCTGTTGGGAGAGCCTTCCGAAGGATACGCCAAGCAAAAGTTTGAACTCTTGGAATGATGTCCCTGCATTTCCAAACCTGTTTGAGCAATTGTATTGTATTCTGAGCAGGTGTCCTCGGGCGCTCCTCTTGTCGCTGTTCATACAGTACCTGTAAACAAGCATAATAGGCGGATTTTGCATTGCACTTACCATTTTGTGTCAGATTCCGACATAGCAAGTCCTGGTCATCAATATCAATAATGGGTGTTCGTTTTATGGATAAAGCTGCCGAAGGAGTGAATAAAGAGTTAATTAGATTGTCGTTCCACCTTTTTTGATTAGGAAGCCAAAGATCTTTTACTACTGCCGGGTAAGTAAAACCAGGAGCCTGGATGATTAAATCATCGTAGATGGAAGCCCAAGAGGAGTACCAAGGTGTGCTCCAGATGGAAATGTTTCCTTGGGTTAGTTGGTAGGAAGTGTGGGTTTTTAGTATAGGAAGAACTTTGAGGACTGAAGCCCAGAAGGAAGATTTTGGCACAGAGGACTTTGGCCTCCATATCGACGAATCATGGAAATATTTAGCCTGCAAAACCCGATGGAGATGATCATTGGGGTTTTGGGCTATTCGCCAGGCGGCCATTAGAATAAGACTTTGATTTACGGCTTGCAGGTTCCTGATTCCCAGACCTCCTTCTTTTTTTGCTGCACAAGGATCTCTCCAAGCTTTTAAGCAAAGCCTTTTTGTTTTAGAATCGTCTCTTATTCCAGTCCACCAGAAAGTTCTTATGACAGCCGTAAGTTTAGAAATGAATTTTCTTGAGAAGAGGATGTTTGACATGTAGTAAACTGGGATGGAAGAGAATACAGATTTTATGAGTTCTAACCTAGCAGCATGAGAAAGCTTATCTGCCTTGTAGGTACTCAGCTTTGATCTGAATTTCTCTAGAACAAAATTATAAGCTGAGGTTCTATTTTTTGCAGGTAAGATAAGAGGATGACCCAAGTGAATGAAAGATGTGTCCATATTCTGTACCGGGAAGATAGCCTTGATAATGTTTGCTTTAGCAGGTTGGACATGTTTGCTAAAAATAATTCCCGATTTCAACCAGTTGGGAGTTTGACCAGAAATTGAGCAAAAAGAGTCAAGAATATGCTTCATTGTTGTTGCCTCCTGGATTGTAGCCACCCCACATATGAGAAGGTCATCAGCAAAAAGAAGGGAGTGTATGCGAGGGCAGTTTGGTCCTAACACCACACCTTGAAGAAAGTTGTTGGTCATGGCTTCTTGCAGTGCTAGCGACAATTCATTAATAGCAAAGACAAAAAGATATGGTGAGAGGGGACATCCTTGTCGTATACCTCGGTCACTGTGGAATCTCGCAAGCGGTTGACCATTAATGATAATAGAAAAAGTGGGGGAGGAAATACAGGCATAGATCAAGTTTATGAAATAACCATGCAAACCTTTACGTGCAAGGGCTTGTACTATGAAGTTCCATTCTACCCGGTCGAAAGCTTTTGCAAGATCAATCTTGAGCATGAAAGCCTTGTGTTTCCAAGAGGCAAGAGCAAAGGAATGAGTAATTTCCTGGGCAATAATTATGTTATTACTAATGCGACGCCCTTCAATAAACGCCTGCTGAGCTGGGTTAATATAGTCAGGGGAGATGAGGTTTGAGTCTATTTTCAAGGGTTTTAGCAATAAGTTTGTAAACTACATTGCAAAGACTGATCGGTCTATAATCAGCAGGCACAAGAGCAACTAGTTTTTTGGGAATAAGAACAATGTGGGTGTCATTAATATGTTGCGGCATGATACCTGAGTTAAAGAAAGAGTTTACCAGGTTTGTCACGTCATCTCCAATCCAGCTCCAGGTTGCTAGATAAAACTCCACGTTGAATCCATCTGGTCCAGGTGAAGCATTCTTCTTCATGTCCTGTAGGGTGTCCCAAAGCTCCTGTTTGTTTGGTTTCGTGTAAGTGTAATCTGGGCTGTTTTCTGGAAACTGCATGTGAACATAGGGCCTGCCAACATTTGTGTTAGTAGAAGCAAATATATGCCTAAAATAGTTCAGGAAAGTGTTGCCAATTTGCTTCGGCATGTGCTGGATAACATCATTCTCATCCTTGATAGAGACTATCATGTTCCTTCTTCTTCTCTTGAGGATAGCTCTATGGAAGTAGGCCGTGTTCCTGTCCCCATCCTTGACCCAATTCTTTTTTGCTCTCTGCATATAAGAATCTATAAGTTTTGTTAGATTCTCCTCATACCTTGTAACTAGAGAGGTTTCCAAAGCATGATCTTGATCGGCCAGAGTTTTTTCTTGTATTTGCTTTATTTGGTCTTCCAATTCCCTAAGCTCCTGCTGCAGAGGCTTCTTTTTCCTGCACCAAATTCTTAAAGCTTGCGCCAAAAGGTTAGTTCTCTGGTTAAAAGATTTTCTGGATGTTTTTGACCAGATTTCCTTTGCATGAGAGTTAAAATCTTTTTCCTTTAACGACCAGTTTTCAAATTTAAAAGTACGTTTGGTTCTATTAATAATGCCATCAGTGGAAAGGAGAATGGGAGCATGATCACTTATTGTATGCATAAGAGGCAAGTTATAAACATTAGAGATTGGGAATTGAGCACACCAATCAGCATTGACAAGACAACGATCAAGCCTTTCATAAATAGGTTTAGAAGAAAAGCGTTTATTTGTCCAAGTGTAGGCTGGACCGCTATAACCCAAATCAAATAAACCACATGATTTTACCAAGGATTGAAAAGCATTCATCGAGAGCGATTAGTAATCGGGGAGCTTTTTTCCATATCATACAAAAGATCATTCATATCCCCCATACATAATATAGGAAGGCTACCATTATCATACACAACAGTGGTGATATGATCCCAAATAACACTAGTCTGGCGATGATAAGGATCACCATATATACAAACTAGACTGAACTTCTGATTAGTAGACCTAATACTAGCATTTGCTAAGATAAGATAAAAGCTGGTGGTATGTACAGTGATCTCGATGTCGTCACTCCACATCAGCCACATCCCTCCGGATCGGCGCCGCGAGGGCACTACAATACTATCAAACATGATAAACCTAGAAATGAGATCTGCAGGTTTTATTTTCGAAGATTTTATTTCTGAGACAAAGGTTACCTGTGACTTTGTAGAGTCAATCAGTAGGGCAAGATGTATCATTTTGTTACTGCCGAGGCTCTTGCCCATGCCTTGGCAGTTCCAACCTAAGGCCCTCATGGCGCCCGTGGCGCCTCATGGGCTGGCGCCATTGCCCTTTGCTCGAGTTCCATGTTTCTTGGGCCATCTCCAAGATCCTGCTTCAGGTTAACTCCATCTCTAGGATACGTTGTTGGCGATTGAGCTTCGTCTCCATCATGTCTCTTTCTTTCTTGACCAACATCCAAATTACCAGCATCTATACCCATATAGTAGCTCCCAACCATGTGAGGAGGTGAGAGAGGTCCCCGATGGGAATCTGGCATGCCCGATGACCAAACTGGCGATGGTGTGCGTACCTGGCATGGATCATAATCTGAGGGACTTGTATAGCTTCCTCTTGGAGGCTTTCTACAAGGTGAATGGGCATAGGCGCACCATATTCCCCACAGATGCACTGCGATATCGGTGAGGATTGCGAATTGGTCCCACTTGGCCAGTGCCTCCTTGATAGATCCAAACAGCATTGCCAGGTTGATGGTAAGTAGGCCCCAACGCAGATTGGACATTACCTTTATCTTGGGTTTGCGGCAGAACATCCCATCCTCGAGCACGGCGACGAGGCCTGCCCTCTGCAGCGGCGGTTGTTGTATCACTGGCTGCTCCTTCAATGGCTGCTTCTATGTAATCTGATGTGCCTGCTCCTGATCTGGTTTTTGTGCATCCCTCTCCTGTTCCATCTCCTCGAGAAGCTCCGGAGTGAACACCATATTATGCAGCTGCAGCGAGTTGCGGCATTTCTGTGACTCCTGGCTCCGCGAGATTATAATGAGAGGTGAGGACATGCGATGGAGATTCGGCAGAGGTAGGGAGAATAGTGTACTGATCCTCTCCGTCAGTTTGCTGCTGCGACAGTCCAAATTCATGAGCTCGATTGGGCTTAATTGGAGAGGTAAGGGATCTCTTGGCGAGCGGTGGCGTAGTTGTGTCATCAATTGGGGCAAGGCGTTTTGGAGTGTGGCTCTGGTGTGTCTCTGCCTGACTGAGGTGGTACTCTTGCGGCTGGTCTATTATTCCCGTACCACTTATCCGGAGAGTTCCTGAATGAACTACAGTAGGAGTAAGTGCCATCGACCGCCCAACCTGCTCCTGTAGTAATGAACTTTGAAATTGACGGTTCTGCCAATGAACTGAAGGTTGGATGACTTGTGGCTGCTCAATTTGCTTTCCTTTCCCTTTCAGATCCTGTGCAAATAGCTTCTGGAGTCTTTGAAGAATTGGATTAGGCCTTTGTTGGAGTCCGACATTGGTGATAGAAGCACTTCGAATTGCTTCAATCGGCACCAGATCTTCATTTATGACCCACTGTCCATATCTTTGGTCTGGAAAATCATGAACTGGGAGGCCTCTTTTTGATCTCTCTTTTATCATGTTGATTCTCATGGGACAATGCTACACATTATGGAACATAACGCCACAAAACAAGCAGATTCTCTTGATCTTTTCATAGTACAAATATGCTATTCCTGAAGTATTGTCCGGGTACACGACCTCCACTTTATCCATGACAGGCTGGTTTACTCTCATCTTTGCAACACCCCAAATATAGTCTTGATTTGCATATAACATGTTCTGCTGTGGAATATGATATTCTGATGATGTTCCCACTTGATTCAGAATGTCATAGAGTAGCGAGATTGATCTGGCAACTCAAGGAATACCATATGCTCTAACAGTGACAAAAATAAACTCAAATTTGTAATCTCCACTAGATTTTACTTCATCTCCCGGGTCAAAACCAATCAAGAAGTAAATTGTCTGAACCAGTAGTCCATGGTTGACGAGTATAAACAGACATCATGGCTTCATTCGATCGGAAATGGGCTAAGAATACCGAGTCTGATACCTGAGAGATGGCATAGTAGTTGTTCCTCCAAGCCTTCGCCATGGATTGCTGCAAGGCTTGTTTAGTGATGCTTCTCGGCGGACCTCCAGTACAGGCTACCTTCATCAGCAGGCAGAAACTGAAATCGACCTCTTCTTCTTGCTGAAGCTCATTGGCACGGACGGAACTGGTTATTGGATCTGCTATACTTAATGCATGCAAGTTCATTGCCAGATCTGGGAGTTCTGGCACTTCCTTGCATGTGCTCTGTTCTTCATCTCGATTGTCCACCTCCTGTTGGTTCTCCTCCATGCTCTATTGAGATTCGTTGGCTAAGAGAAGAAAGTTAAGGAAGGGGAAACTCGAGCGGATCTGGGAGAGAAAGGTGGAAAGATTGATTTAGCGTGGTTAAGGGGAGATTTGCTAGAGATTTGGGATTGGAGAGAGAGAGGAAGGTGAGATATGGCAAGATGCCAAGCGCCACGAAGGGCAAGTCCAACCAGATAGGGCTCGAGAGGAGATCAAATCTGGAAAAGAGATTGGAAAGAGAGAATCACAAGGATGAAATCGGCATGACGCCAGTCGCCACTGAGGCAAGTCTCGGGAAAGTTGCTTTCACATGTTTCGGTTTTCCAGTCTAGATGAACAACAACAGTAAAATTTACACATTTATTACACACATCTATACAAGTCCAGTAGCACCAACCGAATGACAAACATGCAATTTACAAAAATATTGACTAGCACATCACAAGTCCAGTGCACATCATAAATTACTACCACAGGAATATGACTATAGATTACTACCACAGGAAACAAAACTTCTAAACATTTGCATCAGAAGGAGTAACAATTCGAATGTCAAGTCCAGTGCACATCATAAATTACTACCACAGGAAACAAAACTTCTAAACATTTGCATCAGAAGGAGTAACAATTTGCACATTTTAAGTTTTTTAAGAGAAAATTGCATCTTATAAACAAGAATTTTGCTACAACTGTTCTGCGGATTTGCATCATAAAGGAAAAATGTTTGCTACAAAGTTTCCAAACATTTGCACCACATCAAGAAAAAAAAGTATCAAGAAGAGACTTGCTACAACTGTTACGTGGATTTGCATCAAAAGTTGAAAAATTATGCTACAAATCTTCCAAAAAAATTGCACCACATCGAGGAAAGAAGGACAAAGAATCATCGAATTTTTTTCACTCGCAGCACCGCCGCCCCCATGGAAGCTCCGCACTTGAGCTCAGGCAGCACCGCTGCCTCCCCATGATAGCAACACCCTTGAGCGCAGGCAGCACCGCCTCCTCGCAATGGCAGCATCGGCGCTGACCCATAGGAGCTCTACCCTCGAGCGCAGGCAGCGCCCGCCCACGGGTTGCAGCACCACCCGGCGCCGCTGGTAGCAGCATCGGACGCCCCGGTAGCAACACATGCTACCGATCGTAGCATCGCTTCCCATCGGTTGAAGCGGAGGTGCCGCCACTTGCAGGACTCGCAGCAAAAACACTGGGCCGCCACCGCCGGCCGTCGCCCTGCATCGCCACCAACACCAGAGCCAGGATAGAGATGGGGAGCAGCTGGCGGCGCTTGGGTGGGGGAGTAGCGTCCGGCGCGTTCGTGGCGGAGAAGCGGACCGGCGCACGGTGGTGGATTTACTTTGCGGGAGGTAGGAGAAAAGAGAAAGGGGATGGAATGAAACGAGTGGAGGGGAAGCATCCGGGCGCGAGGGGATAAGGTCAGTGGTGGGACCCGCCTCGGTCCAGTTCGTTTCTCTCGTCAGTCGAGGCGGAGGACGCGCGAGCGAAATCTCTCGGATGTTATTTAGCGTTTTCCTTTTTTGTTCTCAAAATATTACAGCACTTCTGACATGTCCATGCCATAATTTGGCCGCTCTACGTACATTTTAATATGTTGTGTGTGTGTACACAACAAACAACGTACATGCTTGTAACATGACGAAACAACCAGACAACATAAAAAAATCGAGGATCCGCTAACCTCTCACCACCAATATTTGAGGCATTGACTTTTACCAAGTTAGCCTCCTAAGAGGTCTATAAGAGATGGATATGATGACCTCAAAAACCCATTCTCCTCCGCCCACCGGTCACATGTGGTCCGACCAACGGTGGTGGATTTGGCGGTGGCTTCTTCCCTCTCTTCGACTTGGTAGAGAAGAAAAACATTTTCATCATGAAAAGCAAGATGAAGCTACTCTTGGACACAAATTTTTGGTATGCCTGATGGAAGTGTCGTTGTAGCCGAGATGTTATGATAGGGCCTACGAACGTAGTGTTTGAAGGGAGAAACTACTATGAACTCAAAGCACTACATTTTTTAGCATAATTCAAAGAAACGAGCTCCTTCCACGTCTCACGTGGCCCCATGTGGTCTCTCTCCCCACTTATATGTTTCTTTTTACCAGCCTTTCTTTTCTTCCTTTTTCTCCTCCAAGCACCAGCAAACCTCACCGAAGTCAGGGACGACGTACTTTGCCGCATCGATGTCGAGTGTAGATGTAGAGTGGTGTGGCTGGCCATAGCGGGCTGGACTGCGTGAGGAATAAACTTATAGTTATGGGGGAGGTGCAGGGATCGCCAACACCGGGGAAAATGGCGGTGGGCTTAGATGGATGTCCGGATGCGACGATGGATCAAAGTAAGTGGAAATGTAGGTAGGACGGGTGGGCTCGAGGTGTCGCGGTAGCTCGCTGGGCCACTGGTGGCAGTCGTCAACGGTTTGGCCGAGCTTCTCTCCTTCCTCCTCCTTCCAGGTGGTCAGCTGTGGTGTTGTCCCCCCTTTCTCTTTCTTCTCTCCTTCCATTTCAGAAGCAAAACGTTCTTTGTTGACTGTTGAAAAATCGTCCGTGCTCACGGGTGCGTGCTAGCTAGCAGCACCTTTATTTTTCCAGAAACGCTAGCAGCTGCCCAATCCGAAAGTAGTTCTTAGAGCAAATCCAACAGATCCTACAAAAACTCGTACCATAAAGGAGTTAGTACAACGTGTTCCGGCTACGGCTAGAACTGGTTTCGCAAAAGCCACACTGCAAAATAATTTCTCTACGTGAGGCCTGCAAAGAAGTTACTCCCTCCGGTCCGATATAAATATCGCGGAGACAATGCTATGCATGTATAAATTCGTATGCAGCTTACGACAGTTATTACGGATCCAAGGAGTAGTACTGAAAATTCCGGTGATATGGCGGCTGTTGGGCATGAAAGTTTCCACCAGAGAAGAGAATCTTTGTTTACGGTTTAACTCAAAAACGCATCCGGATTCTGCAAGCATGCAGCAAGGGCGCCAGAAAGAAAAAAAAGTGCAATGGGATATGATATGGGACATTTTCAACCGAAACCACGATTAATTTGCGGACTTTTTGCTGGATTATTTTTTTATTGAGAGTAACCTTTTGCTGGACCTGCTAGGGTTCTTATGCGCAGCCTAAAACTATTACCTTCCGGTCAAGATATTCAGCCTATTCGGCCCAACTCTTATTCTGTCTAGTGCCCAGTGACCCAGCCCATATCCAACCGCACGGAGAACCAGGACACTCCGCACACGGCAACCCAGTGCGCCGGTGGCCGGCGGCTCGCAGCCTCACCGTACCGGTGACCTCACTCCACCGAGGGATCTTTCCCGAGCGACGCATGGCTTGACCTGTGCTACGCTCCTGCAATTTCCTCGGGACGGTGGCGAGGCAGCAACTCGCGTCGACTCGGCGGCCCGGCGTCGCCGGCGAACGGAGGCTAGGGCAGCATTCCGGTGACGCGCTCGGCGAACCCTTGCTGTGGCGGCCGGTGCATGGAGGCCACGCATGTAGGGGGTCAGCTACTCAGCTTTGCTCTAGCCTCCGTCCTCATCAAATATGCTCCTTCTATGGTGGTTGTTGTAGCTAACCCATGAAATATTTCCGACAGATTTTCGAAAGGTTGTGATACTAGGGCTTATATACCACACGTTTCATCAAATTTCATCATGTTTACTACTCGTATACCTAATGATCTGGCATGACCTCTCTAAGAAAAATGATTTGGCATGATTCAACTGCGCATGTTGTGTGATCTCTTCCGAAGCAAAGTAAATTGTGAAAATTGAAGTTGGTTACAGTACATAATTCTTTTTACTGGAAGAAAATAAATAAATGGAACTCCAACAAGATGAGTTTTCGACACATTTAGAATGTTTCAGTTCAAATATTCTTACATTATTACATACTTTTACATCTCCCCGAAATGCAATCACCCTTCATCTAGAATATTACTATTTACTGTAAACATAATCTCAACGAAGTCGCTGTAAACTCGAGCAGTACTAGCAAAAATATCTTGATATGATTGCCTGATCATATAACACCCCCACACCAAAGAACATAGTGAAGGCAATCACAAAGGGGAGCTTGTAGTCAGTTTGTTTGGATGCCACAATGGTGGCTGGAGGTGTAAAAGCTGGACCACATTTCTTAGCGACCATAGGGCCACAGAGCTTTGTATTCCCATCAAAGCTAGAATTCTGAAATGTGCTGAACTGGCCGCCAGATGGAATAGGACCTTCTAGGTCATTGTTAGAAATGTTGAATGCTGAAAGGAAGTGCAGGCTGTTCAATGCAGCTGGGATTGTACCTGTGAGGTTGTTGTTAGACAAGTCTAGTACCATCAGGTTTGTGAGATTGCATACTGATATTGGGATTTGTCCTGTTAGGTCGTTGAAGCTCAGATTGAGTGAAAGAAGGGATTTCAGCTGGCCGATCTCCTGCGGGATCTCACCACTTAATTTATTGTTGCTTAGATCCAGCACCTTGGGGAAAGCAATGGGCATGCGGTACTGAAGTGATGCGCCCTTATAAACAGGTAATTCGAAGATCCTTGGGTCTAAATGGGATTTTGTCTTGTCTGACTGCAACATTGGCATATCCATCAGGTTTGTTGGAATTTCTCCGGTTAGGCTGTTGTTTGATATGTCCAGATATAAGAGGTGCTTTAGGTCGTTGGTCCAGGCTGGTATTGATCCAGTGAGTTGATTGTTATATAAGATTAACATCTCTAAATTTGCTAGCTTCGATATCCAGAAAGGCATTTTACCAAACAACGAGCAATCATTTAAGGCAAGAACCTGAAGATTATCAAAACCATCAATGAAGTCACCCTCTGGCATGGGCTCACCCCTGAAGCTGCGCCCCATAAGCAGCGTTTTAAGGTTGGTGCAGCTCTTAAGAATGTGTAGCGCATTTGTGATGTTTGCGAAAGAGTTCATAGCAAGTGAAAGGAAGGTGAGGTGCTTCAGATCGCCTATTCTTGGTGAGAGCTGGCCATGTAAGTTGTTGCCAGATAGCCGCAATGCAGTTAGATTGCTGCAAGAGTATATGCTTTCTGGGATTGTTCCAGTGAAGTTGTTCAACAGCAAGTCTAAAGTTATCAGATTAGGAAGTTTGGAGAAATCGACCTTTCTAAGTTCTCCACTGAATTTATTGATCTTGAGGTCGACTGTTATAAGATTTGTGCAGTTGCTGAGAGCTGGTGGCAGCTCCCCTGACATGTTATTGTTGTCCAAATGGAGCTCCTCCAGTCTCTTGAGCTCACCTATGGAATCTGGGATATTGCCACGGAATTTGTTCCCTCCAAGGTCTAGGGTAACCAGATTTCTGAGCTTGATTATCTGAGCACCACCGAGTACTCCATCTATAACATTGTCAGGAAGTGAGAGGTACTCTAGTAAGAAAGCATTGAAGAGTTCATTCGGGAGCGTCCCGTTGAGCTTGTTGTGTCCAGCCTTGAGCACTCTGAGCATGTGGCAGTTACCAAGTCCCGTTGGGATGCTGCCTGTAAATTGGTTGTAACAGAGATCAAGTATAGCGAAGGATGGTGAGCTGCTGCAGAAATGACTCGGTATCTGCCCAGTGAAGCTGTTATTGCTGGCGTTGAGTGAGACCAGATTGTTCATCACCTCCCATGTAGTGGATGATGGAAACTGTCCTGTGAACAAGTTGCTCGAGATGTTCAGCACCTGCAGAGGCCTCGCAGGGGTTGAAGATGGCAGTTCTTGCATCTCTCCGTCGAGTTGGTTGAAGCTAACGTCGAGGACGATGATGCTACCGGAAGACACCAGTTCCAGCGGCAGACCGCCCGTCAGCAAGTTGTGGGACAGGTTGAGGTGCAGAAGGCTAGCAAGGTTGCCCAGGGACGGCGATATGTGCCCCTCGAGGCGCTTCAAAGCCAATGAGACATCTGTGACTGCCCCATCCACGTCGCAGGTGATCCCTTCCCATTCGCAGCAGTCCGTGCCATTCGGCTTCCACGACGCGGCGAGGCCACCGTCCTGTGACAGCCCAGAGCGGAACTGCAGGAGGGACCCCTTCTCCTGCTCTGTGCATGAACTGGTGGGAGAGGCCAAGAAGATCAGCAGCACAAGGGCAAGACCAAGGAAAGTTAACTTTCTGCTGTACTTCTTGTACAAAAAATGGAGTGGCTGCATGGTTTTCTGCTGAAAGTAGCGTGGAAGCTAGATGCTCAAGTTATGCTCTGGTGGGCAATGCATCAATGGTCTAATGGAGAAAGAAGCCAATCGTTGCTCCCATATGTTCTGTCCCTTCTAGTCGTAGTCACCACGAATAATTTTGGGTCAAGAAAATTGGATTTTACGCAACTGCCCCCAGCCCACCAGACAGCTTCCCATTTCACACTAATGTTTTTGTGCTTCATTATTGGCGTTTTCTATGGCGCGACCTTTGTCTGATTGGTACATTTGCATTCTCCTGGCTCCACTGGCACACTATTGTTGACCATGGCTGTGACGCCTTGTGGCTAGTATCATCTGAATTCGGAAGCGATTCAAGTAAACTTGGCAGCTTTGACCGTATTATTTTGGATCATGGTAATGATTGATCACTTGGTTTTGATGCTTGTGTGGACATGGTCAGTAGGACAGAAGCAGCAGCTGATGCAGTGCTGGGATTGTTAATTTACTTCTGCTGAACAATTGGTGTTAAGAAATAAGAACCACATTTTCCTCTTCGGTGCAGTGTTGTCTTATTTTTTTTAGATGGTGTTGTGCTGATGCTCTGTACAGTACTTCTGTAGTAGGTGTAGCTCTATCATTACTGCTCATTGTTTTTTTTTTTTGAAACGTACTGCCCATTGTTTCTATCATTGTAGATCTCTAGATGATGCGCCTACTAATTGTGATGCCTCTTGTGATTGAGAAAAACAGAAGTGGGTGGCAAGACGACGCTATAGTCTGCATTGCGTCCATTTTTACACTTCTGTTTGTGCGTATTGTATCATTGGCCTGTTTGTTTTAGCAGTTCAGCACCGGCAACCTGTACTCTGCTTAGGCCTTAGGGTGCAGTTTTTTTTACATAATTAATGATCGCGTCCATTTTACACAATTAATATTGTGCAGTTCTTTTGTATATGTATTATAATACTCGAAACCAACGGTCGAAGGATTCAAGGAAAAAGTAATGGTCAAAGGTGCCAATCATGGATATCAATGATGATGTGTGTTTACGGACGGTGAATTATTTCTTGGATGTCAATGATGATGTGTGTTTACGGACGGTGCTACACGGCCAAGTACCCGCGCCATGGTTAGTGTTTTTTCTTGGTTGGTGATGCAAAATAAAATTTGGACGGCGCATCGACTTCAATGTAGGGGTGGCAAAACGGTGGGAATTGCGCTCTTTGTAACCAAGTGCAAGAATCGGTGCCTCATATGCTTTTCAAGTGTCAATACACCACACGGATTTGGAAGGAGATTCTTGCATGGTGTGGGTGCCATGACATTATCCCGGCGCTTTGGGCCAACGAAGCGAATGTTGAAGAGTGGTGGATTAACCTTGTCCTTGATAATGGTGTCGCTACGAAGGCTTTATCCTCCATCATCATGCTTATTTCCTGGAAGATATGGAAGGAGCGCAATGCTAGGGTCTTTCGACATGTTGCCTCTCTGGTTAACATCGTAGTGGCTGCGATTAAAGAGGAGGCGAGAGCGTGGGTTTTGTTCGAGATCAAATTTTTGAGCAATGTAATTCCTGAGAGAGTAATCTCCATTATGAAGTCCTAGAGCTTGTCCTACGCAATAACTCTAAAACTTCTTCTTAATTAATAAAAATGACAAATCTTTTGCATTGTTTCAAAAAAAAAGTATGTGATGGTGAGGTAGCCGGGAGCGCTGCCTGCCGCACAGTTATAGTACTTCCTTTGCCGTAAGAGTCGAGTCTTCCATTGCTCATCCTCCTGATATGGAAAAACTCATGTACTTCGTACTATTTCCCCCATACATATTTATCCGTAGCAAAGAACAATTACTGGGGTGATGTTTTGACACCTGGGAGCATATGCTTTACGGTTTTAAAAATGTTTTCTAAACATATGTCGAAACGTCAAAAGTTCGGATAAAAGTGTCGTGTGTATATCTTACATTCTATATGTTCTCGAAGTAGTTTTACAAAAAAAACCAATATTATTTATGTCATGGGTAAAAAAGTCAAAATTTGGTCCTAAAAAAAGGTTGTTCACGAGACATCTTTTTTTGTCTTTTTTACATAGGTAACAGACAATTTCGCTCTTCCGCGAAACTTGGCGTGACCCCATAAGATGTGAAATATTTTTTTTGATTTTTTTTACATTTTACAATATTTTCCTTGGTAGCAGGAGCATATGCTCCCATGTCCCCAAATGAATTTCCTACAATATTGATTTTTAATTATTTTCTATATAAGGAAGCACTGGAAGCAGGCCCTATCGCCTTCCGGTCCCAATATTCAGCCTCGACGGCCCAACTCTGATTTCTGTCTATTCGTAGCCAATGCCCAGGGACCCAGCCCATATCCATTCGCACAAAGAACACGGAGACACTTCCTCCACGAGTTTCCCTAAAAAAAAAAAATTCCCCCACGAGTCGACCCGGTGTCCCGGCGGCCAGCGGCTCGCCGTGCCGGTAGCCTCATTCCAGCGAGGGATCGATCCCGAGTGGCGTCTCTCTTGACCTGTCGTCGGCTCCCGCAGTTTCCTCTGACGGTGGCCAGGCAGCAACTCGCGTCAACCAGGCGCAGCGGTGGCCCGGGGTAGCCGGCGAACGGATGCCGGAGGCTAGGGCAGCAGCCAGGCGACGCCCTCCTCCGAGGTACATCGCTCGAAAAGTGAACTTCCTAGAAATATCCGGTTGCGTACTTACTAATTAGGAACTGCACTCCTAACAAAATCCGCTCAGTTGCTGCTGTTCTGTACCAACACCACATTATGGCTTGTTTCTGGTATCGCTTAAGGTTTATATTTAGTTAATTCAACTTGCTTTGTTACTTGCATACCTGGAAATTTAGCATGATTCAACTGTTTAAGTTGGAATCAATTTTTGTGGTAAGACTTAAGAAATCGAAAAGGATTAATGAAATCAGAGTTGTAGTATTGATTTTATTTTCTGGAAAAAAGTTATATGGATTCTGACAAAATTGAGTTTGCCACGCATAGAGAATGCTTCCGTTCGAATCGTCTTGCGTTATTACACAATTTTACATCTCCACAATTGGAGTCACTCTTCGGCTCTTCGCCCTTAAATATTTCTGTAAAGAACCTAATTATGACCCACACCTAGAGGATAAGCTTCTTCTCTGGACATGTTGCTGAACATGAATAGCAGCCTAATCTGAACAAAGTTGACATAAACAGATATGTAAACTGGAGTAGTGCTAGCCAAAATATCTTGATAAGACTACCTGATCATACAACACGCCTACAACAAAGAATGCACTGAAAGCGATCATGAAGGCGGTCTTATAGTTTCTTTTGTTGACAGGATGGTGGCTTGAGGTGCTTTTGCTGAAACACATTTGTGATTGAGCATAGAGCCGCAGAGCTTTGTATTTCTGTCGAAGCTAGAAGCGTCAAATGTGTTAAACTGTCCTCCAGATGGAATAGGACCTTCTAGGTCGTTGTTAGAAATATTGAACACTGAAAGTGAGTGCAGGGTGTTCAATGCAGATGGGATTGCACCTGTGAGATTGTTGTTGGACAAGTCTAGTTCCAGAAGTCGTGTGAGATTGCATAGGGATTGTGGGAGCTGTCCCGTCAAGTAGTTTGAACTCAAATTGAGTGAAAGGAGGGATTTCAGCTGACCAATCTTCTGGGGGATCTCACCGATGAATTTATTGTTGCTTAAATCCAACACTTTAGGGAAGCCAGTAGGTTGGCGGTATTGGCGTGATAGACTACTATAAATAGGTAGTGTGAAGACCCTTGGATCTAAATCGGATTCAGCCATCTCCGACTTCAGCATTGGCATATCCATCAGTGCTGTTGGAATTTCTCCAGTGAGGCTGTTGTTTGATATGTCTAGATAGAAGAGGTACCTTGGGGATTTGATCCAGGCTGGTATTGATCCAGTGAGTTGATTGCTAGATAGCATCAACATCTCTAACTTTGCTATCTTTGATATCCAAAGAGGTATGTGACCTAACAATTGGCAACCCTCGATGGCCAGAACCCGAAGATTCTCAAAACCATCAATTATGTCATCCTCAGGCATGAGCTCTCCTCTGAAGTTATCCCCGATAAGCAGGATGGTAAGCTGCCTGCAGTTTTGTAGGATCTGAAGTGCATTTGTAATATTCTCGAAAGAGTTGAAAGCAAGTGAAAGGAAGGCGATGTGCTTCAAATCGCCTATTCGTGGTGAAAGCTGCCCATGTAAGTTGTTGGCAGATAGCCGAAGTGCAATCAGATTGCTGCAAGAATATATGGTTTCTGGGATTGTCCCAGTGAAGTTGTTCAGCCGCAGTCTAAAGTTATCAGATTAGGAAGTTTGGAGAAATCGACCTTGCTAAGTTCTCCACTTAATTTATTGATCTTGAGGTCGACTGTTATAAGGTTTGTGCAGTTACTGAGAGCTGATGGTAGCTCCCCTGACATGCTGTTCCTGTCAAAATAGAGCTCCTCCAGTCTCTTGAGCTGACCTATAGAATCTGGAATCTTGCCACTGAAGTTGTTCCTTCCAAGATTCAAGGTCACGAGATTCTGAGGCTGATTATGCGTGCACCATCAAGTACTCCATGTAACTCATTGTTACGGAAAGACATGTACTCCAATGAGGTAGCATTGAAGAGTTCATTGGGGAGTGTCCCACTGAGGTCGTATAGCCAGCATTGAGCACTCGTAGCATGGAGCAATCACCGAGTCCCCGGGGAATGCTACCGCAGAATTTGTTTGTAAGACAGATCAAGCACGGCAAACGATGGTGAGCTGTGGCAAGAAATGAGTTGGTATCTGACCAGTAAAGCTGTTATTGCTGGCATTGAGGGCGATCAGATTCTCCGTTGCTTTCCATATGCTAGACGGGAACTCTCCTCTGAATAAGTTGCTTGCGATATTCAGTACCTGCAGAGGCAGAGGCCGGGCAGGGGTTGAAGATGGCAGCTCGGGCAGTGCTCCATTGAGGTTGTTAAAGCTGACGTCCAGTACGGTGATGCTGTGGGATGACAACAGTTCTGGCGGTAGGCCACCGGACAGGGAGTTGTGGGAGAGGTTAAGAAGCTTCAGGTTTCTCAGGTTGCCGAACATCGAGATGTCCCCCTCAAGGCTCCTCGAAGCCAGCGTGACACCAGCCACCACCCTATCTGTGCTGCAGGTGATCCCTTCCCACTTGCAGCAATCCTTGTCATCCCGCCACGCTGCTGTGAGGCCACCGTCGTGCGAGAGCCCCGTGAGGAACTGCAGAAGCGAGCCCTTCTCCTGATCTGTGCAGGAACTGGTGGGAGAAACCAGGGATATGAGCAGCATGAAAAGCAAGGCCAAGGGAAGGCATTGGTAAATTTTTGCTGCTGTGTTTCATCTATGAAAAGTGGTACGGTGTTCTGGTGAAACTGCTAGCATGGAGACCGGATGGTTAAATCTTTGTGTCCCTGGCTGGGTAAACCATCAATCCAATAGTCTAATGCGGAAGAACACGGGTTCTCACCAGGGATTTTCCGGATTTGATATTGATTCAAGTAAGCAGCGTGGCACATGATGAGGGGCTTGTTGACAAGTATCACTGATGCTTGTGCAGAACGGAGGCAGCTTATTTGAATACTTCAGTCCGAATTTTCAAATGATGTCGTGTTTATGCAACCTGTAATTTTTTCCAGTTTCCGTAGGACTAATATACACTATTACACTGAGCAATGTACCCTCTGAAAGCGGTGGATTGTATTCGTTGGATGTGATGATTCCTTGTCGTTGATTCAGACTCGATCGGCTTCCAGCATTCAACTTTTACTTTACTTTTTCCCATGATATTTGTCAACGACATGTGTTCTCGAGATGGGAAAAAACATTGCGCGTTCCAGCGAGTAGAGATTTGGTGCTCCAGTTATCCTGCTCATTAAAAAAATATTTTTGGGTTTCAAAAATATTGAAAAAAATCACGGATGTAGCTAATAGTATATCCCACAATCATGCAAAAAATAAAGTTAAAATACTTTGTATTCCGAGCCACGGATGTAGCCAATTGTAGATTTGATATGCACATTTTCAGATCTCCAAATTTTATCAGATTTTTTTGTGTAGCTTAGAATACAGAGTATTTGAAATTGATTTTCTACATGGTTATGGGATACACTATTGGCTACATCCCTGATTTTTTAAAATACTTTTTAAAACTCATAATTTTTCTTTTCATTTTTTTCAAATGAGCAGATCACTAGAGCTCGGTGGCAAAAAAAAAAAAAAACTTTTAGGCTTTCCAGCCCAAATTATACATGTTGCGGTTTGTGTGCAATAATGTTGCATTTGGCACCACGGTGGATTACATAATCCCGTTTGCTCTATATATCCACTTTGTCTATTTTAATGGAACTACTTGATCTACCAGATAAAACAGGATAATACTAGAGAAGTTTGTCGGGAACTTTGAATCTACGTTGTCCGTCCAAAGAACAACACATGGCATCAACGGACCTAGACCCGACCATCACAGGTACTCAAAACCAACTTCACACCACAACCCAACACCATGAGTGACAAAAAGGCAAAAAAGAAACTTAGGGCCCAAACATAAAATAAGTAAAAAATGAAAGAGAAAGAAGAAACAAAAGGAGGATGGTGTATCAAGAAAAACAACCACTCTTTCCATTAACGACAATTCATTTTGGCACCCGGATGCATCCCGGTATATTAAAAAAAAATTGAAACTCAAAAGTTTATATTAAAAATTTTGCGGATACATCTTCGTATTATATGTGATCACAAAGTCGTTTCACAAAAAAATTGATATTTTGTATGACTTGTGTAGAAAGACAAGAAATGTATCGTAAAAAGTCTTATTTTAGCACAAAAAAAATGTCTTTTATAGACCATAAGAAATATTGATTTTTCACAAAACGACTTCGTAAACATATAGAATGTTAAGATCTATGCGTGAACATTTTTTTATAATAAAATCCATTTTAAATAAAGGGTGCATATGCAATTGTTTATTAGAAGTACAAAGTTCATTAGAAAACAATTAGATGAGGATGAAAAAGACTGGGAATAGCAAGTTCTCACACTAGCAGGAAACCTGTCGTGAGTGTTCGATCTGAACACCCATACAGGAAAACCTACTATGTACGACAACAACCCCTAATTGTTAGGTTTTGTCTTAGGGGTTGTTGTCTTAGGAGAGCTCCTGGATGATGCGGAGACTACACACTAGTTGTAATGCTACTACGTATACATAGTCGATTGACGTGAGAGCGTGCCAATGTGAACTCTCCGCAT
>QRDG01000459.1:1016074-1106703 GCA_012064385.1 Puccinellia tenuiflora | reverse complement strand
TCTGCACAATTAATCCTTTGTGTTCGGCAAGCCGGAGAGATTGACAACCTCTGTTTCGTTGGGGCAAAATAGTTTGTTTGTGTTTGTGTGCGGTCCACGTCAAAACGCCAAGCTCTTTTTCTGGCACCGTTGATACCTAGCAAGGCTTTCTCCAAGTCCTACTGGTTCGATAACCTTGGTTTTGTAATCAACGGAAACTGCTGCTTTGCTGCATCATACCTTCCTCTTGGGGTTCCCCAGCGAACGTGTGATCCACGTCATCAAGGCGGTGGACACGGCGCTCGGACATGTCGCCACAGCCCGCCCCTGGCCCCTGGGTGGCCCCCAGGTCGCCCTTCGGTCTACGGCTTCCTTTCGTTGAATAAAAAATTCTTGTAAATTATTGTCCAGTTCCGAGAATATTTCCTGAAGTAACTTTTCTGAAATAGAAAACAACAAAAACAAGGAACTGGCAGTGGGCATCTTGTCAATAGTTTAGTCTGACAAAAAGCCTAAAAATGATGTAATTAGGTAATGAAAACATGTAACAATGACATATAAGTAGCATGGAATAATAAAAAATAATATACGTTTGACACGTATCAACCTTGTAGAAAATTTGCATGCAAGCGTGGTATCCGGCAGGGGGATCCTTTTTCGCCAGTCTTGTTTGTTGAAGGGGCAGATTTATTACAATCCATGGTGAATGCTTTGGCAGTTGCGGGTGAGATGACTGCACCCTTACCAATCCCTAACTCAGACTTCCCAATAGTGCAGTACGCGGAAGACACACTGTTGATTGTTCAGGCTTGCCCAACACAACTAACCTTGCTCAAGTCAACTTTATCTTTATTTGAGAAGGCCACGGGATTGTGTGTTAACTACTCAAAAATATGTATGATTCCCATCAACATTGAAACTTCTCGTCTAGAGGAGCTTGCTCATTGTTTTGGATGTGCCACTGGCTCTCTTCCCTTCCCCTACCTGGGCCTCCCGCTTGGAACCACCAAACTCACGGTGCAAGATATTTCGCAATGGTGGATCAGATAGAGCGAAGACTGAATGCAACTGCTAGATTTCTAGATTATGGGGGTCGTTTGACACTGGTGCAATATGTCTTTCATCGCTTCCGACACATTACCTCTCCTCAATTAAGATCCCTAAGGCCATCATTAAAGTGTTTGACAGAGCAAGGAGTCATTGTCTTTGGGCCAAGGAGGATGGCAGTAACTCTACACACTTGCTTGCATCCTGGCAGCTGGTTTGTAGGCCAAAATCTCATGGTGGATTGGGGGTTATCAATTTGGAATTAAGAACAACAAGGCTCTTCTACTCAAACACCTTCACAAGTTCTTCTGTAATGCCGATATTCCATGGGTGAAATTAGTTTGGTCATTATATGCTCCGGGTCCTCCTCATGCTCAAACATCTTGGGGGTCATTTTGGTGGAAAGATATTTTTGGGTTGATCAATATATACAGAAGCATTACCTCCTTTGAGATTGGCAATGGTGAATTAACCTTGTTCTGGAAGGACTTTTGGCACGAAGGGGCGCTAATTTGTGACAAGCTGCCTCACCTATACTCTTTTGTACTCAATGAAGACATATCAATTGCAGCAATGGCGACTGAATCAGATCTTGGCATGCTCTTTGCTCTGCCCCTCTCTAATGAAGCTTTTGCTGAATATGGGAAAATGACAGAAATTCTCCAACTCTATGATATGACACATGTGGGGCAGAACAATAAAGTGTTTGCATGGGGTAATGCTTCCTATTCTGCTACCAAATTCTACAACTTTATGTTTGCTCAAATCCATTGTGATCCAGTGCTCCCTCTCATTTGGAAGTCCAAATGTTTACCGAAACTACGAGTTTTCCTATGGCTTCTGGTGTTGGACCGCCTAAACACTAAGGATATTATGACTAGAAAAACTGGCACAGGGAGGATGGATCGGGCTGCAGGTTATGCACAGCTGGTACCTATGAGACTACTGATCACCTCTTCTTTGAGTGTTCCTTTGCTATGAGTTGTTGGGAGTACATTCGATGGAACTGGGATAACAGAAGACCCATTGCTGCCCGTATAAGCCATGCCAAAACACATCTTCAAGTCCATATTTCTTTGAGATTTTTGCATGCGCAACATGGAACATCTGGAAGGTCTAGAATGAGCTGATCTTTCAGAATCAACAGGCCTCCTTGGCAACATGGCGAGTGAAATTTAAATCGGGTTACATCAACATAGGGTGAAATCGATTAGTGACCTTCATCTTTAATAATGTATTTCCTCTTCCAATTTCAGCCCCCCTTATTGTTCTCCCTCTTTTGTAACCTTTTGTAACTTTATTCATATATAAATAGAAAATACACCATAGGGACTTTTCCATACGGTAACGGAGTTCAAAAAAAAGGTCAGCTAGTGCTATCTGAGATGCATCTATCTCAAGTGCAGCTTCTTCACAAGGTCTAGCTGGTCTATCACCACAATCATCCTCCTCTCCATCAGCACAAGTACCCTGCTCACCATCAGCATTAATACCAGCCTTACCAGCACTAGTACCAGCTTGACCATCACCGAATAGCAGCCATTCTGCTCCTCTTCCTTGTCTCCTACTACCACCACCACCTCCACCTCCTCCTCTCTCACCAGCATTGTTTGTTCTTCTTGTTCTACCAGTAGTGCCTAGTCTTGTTCCTATTGCTCTCCTGCCCCCTGTGGTAGTACCAGTTCTTGTAGCTGCTTGGTCAACAGTTACACCTCTGCCTCTCCTTGATGCAGTACCCCCTTCCCTTTCCTCTTGCTCCCCCTCCTCTCAGAATTGACATGCCAAAAGAAGTAGCAGTAGTCAATCTTGCTGCTGGAATGCTGCTTTTGAAGGATGCTACAAATGCTGACTCTTTAGGAAAGGGACCTGCATCATCAAAGATGACATGTGGGCCTGCAAGATTTTGAGATGAGTTATGATAGTGTATTATCTCATTGAACAAGTACTAGCAAAAAGTCTTATGAACTGAACAATTACCCCATGATTAAGTGCATTGACCATTGAATCACTTAATTCTGAAGGATCTAGCTAAGGCTTAGATCTAGCCTTGGATCCAGATCCACACAGTCAATGAGCTATCAAATAATGAACAAACAATGTGTCAGCAATTTAAAATAGAAATGGAAGATCAACTCGAGGAAGAGAAGTGTATTGCCTGCATCATTTCGGGAATATCAGCATCACCAAACTGATCCACATGTGCTTCAGGACACTCAAGCTTGAATGCATCCATTTTCTGCTGCCATCTAGCAAGACTGCTAGCCCTTGCACAAGCCCAGAGGTAGTTCTTCACAGTTTCTCCCTTGTGTAGTTGACTCATATTACTATATAGAGATGCCTCACACAGAATCTGTGTTCTGAGTCTGGAAAGCACTCCATAACAGCCTTGATCAAGCCCTTCTGTTTGTCACTCATAATGGTGAAGGGGAAGTGTTTACGATTTCAAATCATTTTAAGTGTGGTCAAAAACCACATCCAACTGCTCTAGCATTCCACTTCAACAATTGCCCAAGCAATGGGATAGACGCAGTCATTACCATCTATACCTATGGCAGTTAGCAACTGCCCACCATACTTTGTCTTTAGTGAGTTCTATCAAGGCAGATAAGAGGCCTATACCCTTTCAACCATCTCCTTTTACAAGCATCAATACACATGTATATTGCATTGAACACTGGGCCAATTGTCTTCAAAATAAACTTGCTATTAGGATTTTATGTCCTCAAATCCTATGCATAATCCCACAACTGATCATACTGAGCTATTTTATCCCCTCTAATCTTTTTTAGTGCTGATAGTTTGGCCCTTGCTAGCTTGAACCTATTTGGCAGCATGTTGTAGTTCTTTTGCACCTTCCTGCCAAATGCTTTAAGTGACATCTTCTCATCATCCCTTATTTCTTCCAGGTATTCCTTTGCAATCAAAGGTGCTGTCAGTTCCTTCACATCCCATACCCTCTCACAGGTGTGATCATTGACATATCTGTTCAACACAAAACAATCTGTCCTTGAATCCTTAGTGGCAATAAATAACCAGGGGCAATCAGGTTGACAAACAACCTCAAATCTTTTTTTGTTGTTCCTCCTCTTGTGAATTTGCACTCTGTTTCTCACACAGTACATTGTTATGGCCTCTCTCACCTCCTTCACAGTGGAGAAAATCATGCCAAGTTTGAACTGAGGATTTACCATATCACTGTGTTTGGTTGCATGGAATTGGGGCTCGGAATTGAATTGGGTTGAATTCCAAATCTGAGTTGGAAATGAATTGGCCTCAATTCCAAATCAGTTGTTTGGATGTGGATGATATTTTCTGTTGGAATCTAAAAATGCCCCCCAATTCCAATTCTTGTTTGGATGCACAACACCGTGGAATCGATTGAGAGGACGACCGAGAGCCGGCGGGCAGTCGCGATTCACGACGACGGCCGGGAGCCGGCGGCCGGGAGTGAGGACGACGGCGGGCCGGCGGGGAGCAGGGCGGGGGCGGGCTGCAGCGGCCGGCGGGGAGCAGGGACAGCGGCCGACGGGGAGCAGGACGGGGGCGGGGAGCAAGGACGACGGCCGGCCGGTCGGGAGCAAGGACAGCGGCCGGCGGGGAGCAGGGACAGGCGGCGGGGAGCAGGGACAGCGGGGCGCGGGAGCATGGCGGGGGCGGGGAGCGAGGACGACGGCCGGTCGGCCGGGAGCAAGGACAGCGCCGGCGGGGAGCAGGGCGGCGGCGGGGAGCGAGGACGACAGCCGGCCGGCCGGGAGCAAGGACAGCGGCCAGCAGGGAGCAGGACGGGGGCTGGCTGCAACGGCCGGCGGGAAACAGGGAGCGGGCCGGCGGCGGGGGCGGCGGCCGGCGGGGAGCGGGAGCGGGCCGGCGGCAGGGCGGCGGCCGGCGGGACGGCGACAGGCGGGAGCAGCGGCCACATCGCTCCTCCCATCCGTTTCCGAGCGTTTCCGAGCTGGGAGGCTCGGAATTGCTCCCTCACGAAATGGTATGCTGCAGAGCGGGCTCGGAATTGGTCTCCAATTCCAGGCCCAATTTCTGAGCACAGTCCAATCGACGGAATTTGGAATTGGGGCATCCAATTCCAATTCCGAGCCCCAATTCCATGCAACCAAACACAGCGTATATGTTTTCTTGTTAAATTTCTTCCAACATTTCTTTTCTCCAGGTAGCTCTAGCTCATCTTCTTCAACAACATATGTATCAGGATGCCTCTTAGCATTGACAGTTGTCTTCCCAACCAGATCATCTTGCACAGTTTTATCAACATTTTTCTCAACCTGTTCATCATCATCTGCTAAGTCATAGTCAGAGTCAGCAAAGTCACTGTCCAGATCAGATGAATTACCACTGCCACATGACATGACTGCTTCTTCTTCAGATTCTTCACCCTCCCCTGCTGCTACATCATCAACATTTGTTGCCTTCTCTGTTTCAGCTCTGACATTACAACTAGGTTTTGATGGACTAATGAAAACTGGCACCTCAATTGGCCGAATCACATCATCACACCTCTGCTTCTCTAGCAAATTGACATGATCAACATAAACAGTGAGTGTTTTCTCCTCTTTTGCACACTTCTTCATCAGACCAGCTGCAGAATCTGTTTTAATTGCCACCAAACCATTTAGAACTTCATGTCCGGGTTTGCACCAGTAAACTGTAACCCTTGGATCAGCAGTATTGTAGCCCAATTCACTAAGAATGTGATCAAGTGAATAACAACTGAAACTGCCCCTTGACAATTCATCAAAAATGTCAACTTTTGGGTCCAAATAGGCTCGGTTCTCCCCTAGTCCATAGAAAAATCCTCCATGGTGCACAGCGATGCTAAATCTGTCATCAAATCGTCCTACATTACATGAAACAGAATAACAAATTAATATGATTTCCTGGCGGACAAACCCTAGCTCAAATTACTGACGAAAATCAACCTATGTGCAAACAAATCACGGCCGATACGACAATCTACTAACACATACACACGATCCAACCTAACTAAACGAGAGTACATCCCTAAATTTCACCCTTCATTACCCAGAATCAAATCCCCCAAATCGGGTCACGGGCGGGATAAACATACCGTAATTCGGCGGCTCAATCCATGGATATCGACGACGGGGAAATACGACAGCTTCCTCCGCTCCAGGATGGCCTCCGCCACCGCTGCCGCCGAGCTCGCCCGTCGCCTGTATGTCGCGTGGCGCGGGAGATGAAACAGGTGGATGTGCTCAGATGATTCTCATCCGGGTTTTTTTTTTTTTGCAAAAAATACATGTCTCTCCACGTGGTCAAAGCCCTAACACGGTCCAATCTCGCCACGTTAGCGTCGTTTAGCCCTACATACTGCGCGAGTGACCAGTTTACTCATAAAAGTGTCCAAAGTGACCACCCGACTCTCACTATGGAGTGGAGTGACTAAAGTACTACATCTCGTCCAAGTTGTCTCTTACTTAGTTACTCCACTACGATACCCGGCCTAGAACTATCATGAGGGACCGAATAATACCATACCTCCCCTCAAAAAATAAATAAAATACCATACCTATTCTACCCCATGTGAGATGTTTCCAAAAAAGAGTAGCAAAAGTAGATCTTCTTGTTTCGGACAAAACACCGAAACCTAGCCTGTACCTCCTAATAGTCTGATAAACAATACTCCAATGTTTGGATGTTATCTAAGCCCATCACAATTGAAAAACAAACCTAGCATTTTGATCACCTGGATAATTTTTTTAATACGAGCCTAAGTCTAACGACGAGACCACCTACCGATTTTCTTTTTTTTTTACTTTTGGACTGTGTGACCTCCACACACCACGGGAAAACAGATCCGCATGACCTCCGAGTCCGAGTCCACATTAGCCAAAATGTCTTGTTCAAAAAGAGAAAAACGAACATGATTCATTCTCAGGTGTGCTAATGCTACTTCGCCCAACCGATTGGAGGAAGAGGTCAGGTCACACACGTGCGTGCGTCAGCGTGGGATGATCTCCGAGATCTACAAAATTTAATGCACTAGCAAATCACCAATACTTAAATCCGTTAAACAATTCATATTTCACGGACGTGGAGCGTCGCCGATCCATCTGTTGCCCGCAGCGTCGCCGTACGCGCTAAAACAAATACTCGCAGTACGTACTAGGTGTACTGCTACTAGCTAGAGAATAAAACAAGGCGGAGGAAGAAGAAGAGAGAGGTTGATTAAAATAAGATAAGCGATAGCATCCCACTTGCACATCCATCCATCCATTCCACCCCACCCATCCCATGTCATCCACCGCCCGCCTGCCTCCCTCCGCCCGTCCGCGCAGTTATTCGTCCCGCTACCACCACCTCCCAACCACCACCTCCCTGCCCACCACCGTCGTCGCCCCTCATACCCGAGTCTCCCCTCTCTTCTCGCACCAGTACCAGCCATTCTTTTTCAAGGTCCTCCTACCCCGGTCACGTCTTCCTGTTCGTTTCCTCTCAGGTGAGGCGCCCGCTCCCCATCTCGTACTGTCCTGGTCCTCAGTTCTTGCTCGTTCCTTCCCTCTCCATCCATGGATTCAGAGATCTTTCCTGCTGCTCTAGCTAGCGTCGTGGTCCGCCTGTTTTCTCAGTCAGCTTCACCGATTTATCTTCTCGGTGGTTCTTGGAGCGAGGTGAATTTCGCCTTGGTTCCTGTGCTCCGGCGGCCTGCTGCTGTTTCCCTTGTTCCACGGAATTTGGCGCGTGACACTTGCTTTGCTGTCGAACGCTCCGTGGAATTAGGCTCGAGTTAGGCAAGAAACCACCGAGGTTTCAAGTTAGTTACAGTATTATAGTTTGTATGTTGGATGTCCGAGCTAGCGGGCATGGTTTCGATGATGGGTACGATTTCTCGCTGCAGCGGAAATGCAAATTGTCTCTCCATGGGGCTCAGTTCTTTCTTTACTAGGACTGTCTAGCTACCACGCGTCTCAGTTTGGCCTTTTCAGGAAAACGCCAGTCTTTCCCTATTTTTTTATCGTTAATTAATTATCGTGCTTGCCCTTTACTAATCGTTTCTCATATGTTTGAATCTAGGATCCTGCCTGCCTTGGACCCCCGTGAAGAGAAGCTGTCAAATGTTTGCAGAGGGGTCAAGAGACAAAGGAGGAGCTTGATCAGGAACCGTTCCCACCCACCTCAGGTAGTACAATGAGCTCTCCTCCAACTATCATTACTTCCTTCTTTTTCTAGTCTCTCAATACAGTGAGCGTTTGTGTTCACTTTTGTGTGTGTGTGTGTGTGTGCGCGCGCGCGCGCAAAAGGCTATGGTGCTAAAATCATTTGTCAGTTCATATAAGAAGCCTTGAAAACGATGTAGTAGATTGGTTCCCTTTCCGTGAACAAAAGGGAGGGGCCTATCATGCTTTGCACTTTGCTCAGAAAGCTACCTTACCTTGCAACACAGCTTCAAGCATCAAGATCAGATAGCTGCATTACTTTGCACTCACAAAATATGGATTCTCAAAAAAGAAAAGGGGAAGCTCGTAATTGCTATCAATCCTGTAGGTTATTATTGCAAGACATTTTGTCCTCTGTACTAGAACAGTCGTTAGTCGAATTTTCCACTACATCTATTATATAACATGGTGACTGCCCACCACCAACTCCATATCTACTGTTACTCTCTGGCATAAAGAACCAGCTACCTAGAAGTGCATTATTGAAGACCCTATATTTCCAATAAACAAACGACCTGCTTAAGTGCTTTAGATCGCTCATAGTCATATTATTTTGTATGCTTGTAACAGCTTATGCATGCAAATTATTGAGAAAGGGCTGCATGCAGAAAGGGCTGCATGCAGCAGAAGTACATCAGTTTATAGACTCCAATATTTCCTCCACCAACTGAGCTTCTAATTATCGTCGTTTATCAAAAGATATCTAATGGTTTTCATCATGAACACTTCAGACGACGTTGATGACTGGATGGTTTCTGAAGAAGATTGCCTGCTGGAAGGGCTCATCTTTCATACACATGAAAACATGCAGCAAACGTCACAGCTCTTCATCATGCATCATTATGATGTGGATGCTTGTGTTATCCAACTCTGGATGATATGCAGCGGCAGTATTCAGAAACAAGTTCTCCTGCCAGGGTTCAGTGGCTCGGAAATGGGTTACATTGATAACAACGGAATATTTCTGCTCTCTAATGGCTCAATGTTTGGCTTTGGTTTTGTCACCAGTAGTACGTCAGATACCACATCCTACCTTCTTGCGGTGGTGCACCTGGGTAGCTCTACTGTTGTCTGGACTGCCAATGCTAACTCTCCTGTTTCTCATTCGGATAGCTTTGAGTTCGACAAGGATGGCAAGGCCTACCTGCAGTCTGCAGGCTCCACTGTCTGGACAGCCAATATCTCTGGCAATGGTGCCTCTATGCAGCTGCTGGACTCCGGCAATCTTGTAGTGCTCGGCAAAGATAGCTCTTCTCCTCTGTGGCAGAGTTTCAACTATCCAACAAACACACTTCTTTCTGGCCAAAGCTTCACTGATGGGATGACCCTTGTGAGCCAGTCCACCAGACAGAACATGTCATATACACTTCAAAAAAATCCGGGGACATGATGTTGTACGCTGGCTTCCAGAACCCCCAACCCTACTGGTCCGCGCTGCAGGATAATCAGTTGATCGTTAACAAGAATGGTGACATTTACTCTGCAAACCTCAATTCAACTTCTTGGTACTTCTACGATCAGTCAGGGTCTGTTCTATCTCAGCTCGTCATAACGCAGCAAGGTAATGCCAACACCACGTTTGCTGCTGTCCTCGGTGATGATGGGTCGATTGCCTTCAGTATGCTGCAGAGTGGGAATGGCAAGACTACTCTCCCGACCACAATCCCGCAGGATTCGTGTGACACTCCAACCCACTGCAAACCATACTCCATTTGCAATAGTGGGACCGGATGCCAGTGCCCTTCAGCTCTTGGTTCATTTTCAAACTGCAATCCAGGTCTCACATCACCATGTAAATCAAAAGAGGCATTTCAGCTAGTTCAACTGGACAGTGGGGTTGGGTATGTTGGTACTAGCTTCTCCTCACCTGTGCCTAAGACAAACATCACAGGATGCAAAAATACTTGCATGGCTAATTGCTCGTGCATTGCGGTTTCTTTGACCAGAAATCAGGCAATTGCTTCCTTTTCGACCAGATTGGTAGCTTGCAGCAGAAAGGTGGAAGTAAAACCGATTTTGCATCTTCATCAAGGTATCTAGCAGTCGATCGGGGCAAAGTGGGAGTGACAGTGGAAAGCACACCATCATTATTGTGTTGTAATTGTAACTTTGGCTGTCATAGGGGTCCTCGTTTATGCTGGTGTCTTCATTTATAGGAGGAAGAGGTATCCTCCACCCTCACAAGATGAGGGTGGTTCATCGGAAGACGATGGATATCTGCAGACGATATCTGGAGCACCAGTGCGGTTCACTTACAAGGAGCTCCAAGATGCGACCAACAACTTCTCTAACAAGCTTGGCCAGGGAGGATTTGGATCTGTATATCTGGGAACACTCCCAGATGGCAGTCGTATTGCTGTAAAGCAACTGGAGAGCATAGGCCAAGGGAAGAAAGAATTCCGCTCCGAAGTGACAATAATTGGCAGCATCCACCACATCCATCTAGTTAAACTCCGAGGCTTCTGTGCTGAGGGCTCACACAGGCTTCTTGCGTACGAGTACATGGCGAAGGGGTCACTGGAGAGGTGGATTTTCTGTACTAAAAAGGATGATCCCCTTCTGGACTGGGATACAAGGTTCAACATTGCACTCGGGGCGGCAAAGGGATTGGCGTACCTCCATCAGGACTGCGAGTCGAAGATCATTCATTGCGACATCAAGCCTGAGAATTTCCTTCTTGATGAAAACTTCCTTGTGAAGGTCTCTGACTTTGGCCTTGCCAAGCTGATGAGCAGGGAGCAGAGCCATGTTTTCACGACGCTGAGGGGCACGCGGGGCTATCTAGCGCCCGAGTGATCACCAACTACGCCATCTCAGAGAAGAGTGACGTGTACAGCTATGGGATGGTTCTGCTCGAGATAATTAGCGGGAGGAAGAACTTTGATCCGTGGAAGGCTCGGAGAAAGCTCATTTCCCGACCTTCGCTTTCAAGAAGCTGGAGGAAGGGCGATTTTCGTGAGATCTTCGACGCCAAGCTGAAGTACAGTGACAAGGATGAGCGGTTCGAGATCGCGATCAAGGTGGCTCTGTGGTGCATCCAGGAGGATTTCTACCAGAGGCCTTCCATGTCGAAGGTTGTCCAGATGCTTGAATGCGTCTGCGACGTGCCCCAGCCCCGGTATCCTCGCAGATTGGATACAGGCTCTATGCAAACGCCTTCAAATCGAGCAGCGAGGAGGGCATGTCATCGGGGATGTCGGACTACAACAGTGAGGCTTTACTTTCAGCTGTGCGGCTCTCTGGTCCTAGATGATGATAGTGTAGATGCTGTGTATATTAGCGTGCTTAGGTTAGGATGATAATGGTGTTCAATTTTGGGGTAGAGGCCTGTTGATTCGGTGATCATTTGTTCAAGTTAGTGTACATTATTATTATTTCAGGTGGCACTTTTATAGTAGTAATAGTTTTTCCGGCTGAGGTTTCCTTATGGAAATTAATACTATTTGTTACCAAATTGATTTCTAGCTCATTCGACTGCATTACCTGGCGTTGGACCTCTGACGCCAAGTACTCAGCTTCTTCGGCCTACCGAATCAACTGGCTGGCCACATTACCTCCTCCTGATGCCACCTATCTGGAAGACCAAGCCCACTCTCCCAAATGCAGACTTCACGCAGACAATCTGGGATGGCCAAGTGAAGAAGGATGGCCGCATGATCACTATTTGCAAGCTCTGTCATATACCCCACGATCGAGAAACGATGAATCATCTGATTGTCTCCTGCTCCTACTCTGCCTCTGGAATTTGCTGTTGACCAAGCTTCACCTGCCTTTAGTTTGCTGCTGCTGCTACCAGCCGATCCTGAAACTGCCCTGCAAACCTGGTGCCTGGTGGTGGCCGTCCCCCGCAACAGCAGGATCTTTAGTAGCGAAGCGCGATCCGCCTCTGAGCTGTCCATGCGGCGTTCTGCGGGCGTGCTCGAGGACGACGAGGAGTCGTGGCCGCCGGGAGATGGAACATCTCGCATCTGTTTGGTCGCCGCAAAGCCGGGGTATCTCTTTCGCTTCCTTGTCCTAGCTTCTGTACATAGCTTTCGCCCTCTCTCCTAAGGCAAAATATGGATCCATAATAGGTGATCCATAATAGTTTTTATCGGAATTGCTAGTTCTCAGTCGCCTGAGAACTCATGAATTCTCAGTCATGTTCCTAGCCGTCGATCGGGTATTCCAAGATTCGTGTTCTGAGGTTTTTTTCCCGCGTGTGTGGGCCGCGAACGCTCTGTACGAGCGAGAATTCGCTGCGCATGCGTACGCGTGAGTGTCCCAGTGGCCCGATTAGGTGAGGAGTGTATGGGCATTTCCGTTCACGTGTTGGCTCATGGGCCCATTAACTCTTTCCCACCTTTTCTTTTTCGTTTTTAATTGTTTTGTGCTTTTTCTCACGTGTTAGGGTTTTTTTTTTCGGTTCCTCTTTCGGTAGGCCAGCTGCCATTTAAAACAGCAGATGAGAGGAAGGTTATGTTTGAGATTTTTCAGTTGTAAGTCGGTAATAAAAAAAATTATCTAGTTGCAAATGGACTGTAACTGAATTGTTTTGTCCAGTTGCAAATGGATTGCAGTTAAGTTTTTTTTGTCCAGTTGCAAGGTCATTTACAGTTTCAAGTTGGTTGCAACTGGGCTTTTATCTAGTTGTAGTGTGTTGCACTGAGATTTTCTAGTTACAAGTTGGTTACAGCTGACAATTTGTCCAGTTGCAAGTGGGTTGTAACTGATTTTTTTTGCCCAGTCAGAGGTGGGTTGCAACTTTTTTACAGTTGTAAATGGGTTGTAAGTGACTTTTATCCAATTACAGTATGTTGCAACTAACATTTTCCAGCTTCATGTGGGTTTAATATAGATTTGCATCTTTATTTGTTCTAGCTAGGAATTGTTATTATGTTGCAATTGAGATTTGTCAGTTGCAAGTCGGTTGCAACTGACTCTTTTTCCCGTTGCAAGTGGGTTGTAACTGTGTTTTTTGTCCAGTTGCAAGTGGGTTGCAACTGCGTATTTTTTGCAGTTGCAAGTGGGTGTAAAAGAGTTTCGTCCAATTACAATTAGTTTCAAACTAAGAATTCTAGTTGCATGTGAGTTGTAACTTAGAGACAAGTCGGTTGCAAATATTCCAGTTGCAACTGAGCTGCAACTGAGAGTTCTAGTTTTGTAGGGTTGTATCCGAGTTTTTTTTCCAGCTGCAAGTGAATTGAAACCGAGTATTTTTATATTTTAAATTGGTTATAACTGAGGCTATCCAGTTGCGAGTGGGTTGTAACTGAGAATTTTTTGTCGTGGTTTGCGCTAGCTAAGAGTTTCAATTGGGTTACAGCTGGATTGCGTTGTAATTCGTGTTGGCTGTTGTAACTGGATTTTTTTCCAGTTGCAAATGGGTTGCAACTGAGTTTTTTCAGTTACAAGTGGGTTGTAACTGAGAAATAAGTTCCTAGTCGCACGTTTCGCGTTGTAATTCGTGCTGGCTGGGAGTTGCAACAGGGTTATAGCTGATTTTTTTTGGGTTGCAAGTAGGTTGCAACTGAAAATATGTTTCTTGTAGTTCGATTTGGGTTGTAATTCATACTAGCTGGGAGTTGCAATTAGGCTGCAACTGAGTTCTTTTTTCAATTGCAAGTAGATTACAACTAAGAATATTTTTCCAGTTATATTTAAGTATTTTCCAGTTACAAGTGGTTGAAAACTGACAAAAAATGTTTTGTACGTGATCTGGTTTTGTAAGTAAAAAAAACGAGCCAAGCCTCGATGCAACTCATTTCTGTAAATCGTGCAAGCTTATTCTTCTTATGATCTTTTTCATTTGTTTCCCTATTTCAGTGCTACTTGTCATACTTTTTTTTAATAATGCTACTTGTCATTTTTCTTTTATAATGCTACTCGTCATTCCAGGAGAATGTTTTTCTGAGCTAAACAGTGTCCAGCTCGATCCAACCCGTAGCATCTCTATGCGCTAGGCCCAATAGCAAATTTATTAGCCCAATATGACAGCACCTAGTGGCTGACCCAAGACGCATGCGATTCAGATTCAACTGAAAAGGAAAAAACGAAACAGATGCCATGTGAAATACAATCGACTGAGATCTAACGAAATCTCAGTCAACTGAGATCTAGTCATGCCCTAGTTTTATCTTCAAGATATTTTGCAAATTTTATCCGGGTATGGATATTTTTTGAAAAAGGCGGCCTCACTACAACCCCGGGTCCATTTGGGGTTCCCCGTAGTGTATATCCGCTATCAACCAAGGCACAAAATGTAGTTTCACTGAATGGTCGGATTTCCAACAATGGGGCAACCAAACACACAGGAGAGCTCACCTCAAGACGGAGCAGTCATGTTGCAACTTACAAACATGGAGGGGGGAGAAAGAAGCTAAATAAGTGGCAGGATTTATACCCCGAATGTAATTCACAACTTATGGCCCTGTGCCGTATGAATATCCTACTATTTTTTAAAGGAAATAACACACTGATTAACTCCTCGATACTGTCTCATCCGCTGGCTACGTGTGTATGTTGTCATTTGGGCCTAGACGGTCGATTGGTGGCCGTTGTTTGTGGTGATTGGTGACTGACTGGTACGCCATCGCCAGAGCAAGAGCCTGTGGTCGAAGCACACAAACAGAAGAAATCCCCATGTCAACAAATTCCTTTGTGTGAACTCTAGAGCGTAATTAGTCATAAACAAGATGTATTGGGATAAGAAAGCTTACAATGTGGTCATGGTCAGGCGGAGCATATATGCCCGTCGTGACTGTAGTTCTTCTTCTTGTGCCGCCTTTTGGTGGGTGTTCAATGCTCTTGAAGCCTGTAGGAACCACCATGACAGGCATTCCGACGAGGTTTCCCACACAAACGAGCTCCCAGTCAGTCACATTGCCTATGAATGCGTCAACTGTGAAGCTCTCCTGGACCTCCCTGATCAGTTTACCTCGTGCTCTCTGTGCCTGTTCTTTCATCGGAAATCAATAAAGATAAGTTTGGATCCACTACAGCCAAATGTTTAGTTTAGTTTAGTATGGTATGTCACCTGTATATAATCGACTGCTGGAATTAATCGTGCGCGACGAAGCTCCACCGGCCACTGGTCTTGAGCTTCATATTCATCGTCATTTCCTTCGCGTTGCCAGTTGTCAAAATGGGAAAGCATCTCGACATCCATCGTGAAATTTAGAATGGATTGAACCGATTCAACGGTGTAGTTCAACTTGAAAGGCACGAGCTTAGCACCCTTGGCAGAAAGAACATTGACAACCTGGTATTGTAAAATTCAGAACAACTTTATTTGAGGATCAGATCAGGAATGATCAATTACATATACTAGACTCACGGGCATATTTACCTCCATCTCAGCACTGTCAAGATATCCAACAGTGAGTTTTGTGATGTCGACATGAAATGGATCCTCTAAAGCAATTTCCCGGGATGAGGGGTCACCAGCATCCGTGCCACGGATTGCATCTAACACGATAGCACAGTCTACTGCGCTTCTGCAGAAAGGACCAAGTTTGTCCTGCCATTTTAGGATATTAATAACCTCATCATGCACAATATTGGCTCGAATCTGCAAGGGGGAACAAAGAATTTCAACGAAAATACCAGACTCTCAGATATGCTCATGACACCGGTCCGTGCAACAGTTCCAAATGTTGGGCGCAAAGCAGTTGCTCCACATCTAGCAGCAGGGTATGTTATGGATCCTGCAGTTTCTGAACCAATTGCAAAGGGAACCATTCCTGGGACAGTGAAATGAACTTGTATTGAGTATATATATTCTTCATCTACTATAAGTGCAAATATATTCACAAATTAACCTGCAGAGGTGCTAGCTGCTGGCCCTGCTGACGAACCAGTTGAAAATTCCTCGATGTTCCAGGGGTTTCGCGTTCTTCCCCCAAACCATATATCATCATAGGCAAGTGAACCTGTGACAAGCTTCGCGACAAGGACTGCCCCAGTGGACCTCAATCTGTAGGAGGGTGATACAAATGGAGGAGAGTTTCAGCACTGAATTCAGAATATCGCTTAAACATTATGCTGCATATAATGGAGAAACGAACAAACCTTTTGTATACAAAAGCTTCCATATCAATAACTTGATTCTTAAATGTCTTGGATCCCCAAGTGGTATTGTATTCTGGGACTGCAATTATGTCCTTCAGGCCATATGGAATGCCATGCAAGGGACCTAGTATGGAAAATTGTCAGTGCAATATTTATGTGTAAGCATAACTCTGGAGCTGGATGATCTTGTTTGCAAGTAACAGTAGCCTAATTTCAAACAATCGATAAAATTTTCCTATTGGAGATGGAAAAAACACTCGTAAAAGGTTCAACTAGTGCGAAATACTTCTGGTCATCATTTTGTTCTACACCTTCTCGGCCAAAAGAGCATCAATCTTGACAGGGAGCTACGCATACCGAAATTTATTTTCGGAACAATGAAAGAATCAGAAAAAAAAACAGTGAACTTAGAACTCCAAGGAGATTTGTAGCATACCAAGGTATTTTCCTTGCTCCAGCAAGTCATCTGCCTCTCTTGCTTGTTTGTATGCCAAATCTTCAGTGTAAGTAATAACGGATTCCAGAACAGTACCATACCTAAACAAAATATCACACAATCACATGATTAAAACAAAATAATTCTCAGTCCTGTTATACCCACATAAGTCCATGTGAATTAAGTAATGAAGACAAAAATAGATTAACCTTTTTAATCTCCTTAAGAATACATCAGTAAGTTCACGTGACGTTATTTTCTTTGTCCTAATAAGCTCCCCAAGCTCAACTATCTGACATGGAGATTATCTAATCAAACGGAATTCATTTCAAAACTAGCAGCAATATATGATGAAATGGTTAAGAAAACTGACCGACATAAAGGCAATATCTTCATCATTACTAGGGCGTTGAACTGTAGAGGTGCGAGGATAGATGAATCTTTTACTATCCTTGGCTTTGCCACTCCATGATGATTTGAAGACAAGAACAGAAGGGTTATGCAATCCACCATTCTCCAAAGCCACCAACTTTCGGTTTTCTCTAAATGCAGGTACATTCAATTCTATAGCACCATCTTCCATCTCACATAGCTAGCGGAACCAAGGGCAGTGTAAGTAGTAAAAAAAACAACACTAACACATTATTTCTTCAAAAAAATATTAACACATTACTTGGACACGAGAACTATAAGTGAATGTTTCGAAATTACTTTTGTATCATTGAAAAAATCAGCATCAAAGTACTTCATGGACTCCTTCAAGGCAATCACACTGCTAACTGGTTCTTGTTTCGAAACATATTTTACCTCCGTACCCTGAAAATGGACAGATAATCTGATAAGCTCAATAATCCAAATTTGGGAACAGTAAAGCCAAATTTAACAGTATAAAAATCCTGCCTTCCAAATCTTGTGGTATTTGGATACAAGAGTATATGAGTGGCTCGTCCCACTTGTTGCTAGCGGTAACCATACACATTTTTGTGGCCACACGGCCCGCGCCTGTTTCCAAATACAATAAAACCATAAAAGAGCTGCTGCAAGAGGGGATTGTACATGAATAATATGTGATCTTATGGTTAGACGCCAGATAATCCGCAAGAAACACGAATCTGAAAAAGATGTGGCTGTTGTGGGAGCAACGCCAGGTTAGTAGTAATATGCATACTGTTATTCAATCAGGTATGAACCAATAAGGTCTGGCCAATGGGCAATGGGTTATGGGTATGTCTATATGTGCTCGGTTGAAGATCCCTAACCAGCTTGTTCTCAACAGAGAAACACCGGTAGCCAAAAATTTGAGCACAGCAATCCAACTAATCTAATGGAGAAGCCCATCGGTCCAACTGTATATATTGCTCACATTTTGACGGACCAACAGACCACGGATTATATAAAAGAAAAAAAAAACTGAAGTGCTTGCAAACTGAAGTACTAAAGCAGGAACCGCGGGTGCGAAATGTCGGAAACACTATAATCTTGGCAGGCATCGCCATTGCCACCGCGTGAAGAAAATCCAGCCCGAACGGCTTAATTGCAACAGGTTACGAAAGACCAATCCTGATCTAAGAACTCACTCGCCAGCTGATTCCCCTTTATTCTACAAGACCATTTCGTTGGTCTTGGCACAAGCTATCGCTGATTCGAAATCGAACTATTATTATAAGTGGGGAGGCAAGGAAATCTGCGTACCATGATTCTGGTGACGCTCGCGATGCCGCCTTCTCCAGTGCTTCCTGTTCTTGGCGCTGCGGCGGCGGTTTTCAGGACAGTGAAACAGAGGGCGGTGAAGAGCAGGAGGTGGAGACACGGCGGCGGCGGGCGGTGTCGATGTGGAAGCCGCATGGCGGACACCTGGCGTGCGCGCGAGTGGGGGCAGAGAAGGAGAAGGGATTAATGGAGCAGGGGGCGCAGGCTTTGCGTGGGATGCTCGCTGCTCGTCGGCGGTACCATTCCAGTCTAAATATGTCTCCGCTGAAATCAGAGGGTCCCTTGCTCGCGTTCGTTTTTTCTATTAGGGCAATTATTAGTCGTGTTTGTTTTTCTATTAGGGCAATTATTGGTCGTGTTGTTTTTCTATTAGAGCAATTTCTCTGTGTGTCTATATCCTCTCGAAACATGTGAAAAAACACAAAACTGACCTTACGAGAAAACTTGAGCATAAAATAACTATTTTTGATTTATTTTTTAAACAAACCTAAAACGGTAGCGTCTGTTGCAGGGGCATTATCCACTACACTGTAGCGCCTTGATCTGAGACGGTATGTCCCGTCCACTCTCATCCCGAAAATAGTAAGTAAAAGATGTTAATGCCTTGGGATGGCGCTATACTTTTGAGGATAGCACCCTTGTCGGGTGCGTTATGCCCTTAAAAATGAAATTTCGAACTCTATAACTTTTATCTTAAAATCTAAATGACATGATTTTTTTCTTATTGGTCACAAATTAAATTATTTGTCCAATGCCAATGTCTCATGATGGTTTGTTTTTAAATGTTTAGATGATTTCGGAAACGAGGTTGTGAACGGACATTTTAAAAAATCTCGGGAGGGATGTGTTGACCAATTATGTTTTTTTTTAAATGGTGTTTTTTTTTAGAATTATGGTGACGAGTTGTCAAAAATAAAACTCAAATGCACATGAGAGGTTAGTTATCGGCGGTAACAAACCTTTGAGAATTCTACTAAACTCACATGCCATCTTCATAATTCTCATAAACATCATTTTCAGAAACATTTCATTTTAATAAACGTGTAATGTTGATCTTGGGTACAGTTATTTATATTCTATCAATATGCTTAATCATGATTCTTTGTGTTGACATTATATATGAGATAAATAAGTTGAAAGTTGAGCATTGCTAAACTTTAATCTTCCTTTGTATTGAATTTGAATGCTTTTGAGAAAATCTATTACCTATAGACCTAGCAAGTTATGTCTTGCTATACAACTCATGTCTCTAAAGCATTTATTAATGAAAGGTTTTGACTTGTTGCTCCCTATTGTTTGTTTGATATCAAATATAAACAGTTGTCTTGAATCATTTTATTCTCAATTTACATGATTTACATCTCTTGATCAAGTTCATGTTGGTAGCATTCACATAAAAAATTATCTTTTTTATCATTTACCTACTCGAGGACAAGCAGGAATTAAGACTGGGGGTGTTGATACGGCCAAAATGTATCTATAATTGTGTATTGTTCCATGCTACTTTATTATCATTGTTACATATTTATATCATGATTTATATCATTTTATAGCTTTTTATGGGACTAGCCTATTAATGCAGTACCAAGTGTTAGTTGTTGTTTTCTGAATGTTTCTGGTTTTGCAAAAAAAATGTCGGAAAATATCTGAGGAGAAAATTGGGGAAATACCACGCACTTAACTTTCAAAGACGAACCCGAGGAGCCAAAGAAGGAAGCCAAGAGGGGACATGGGGGCCATGCGACCCCACCCCGGGGCGTGTGGGCCACCCGCATGGGTGCCTCCTTTGGCCACTCGCTCTGCCTCTTCACCTATATATCCCCCCCCCCCCCCCCCCCCCGAGAAAATACCCAAGACATACCCTAATTTTCCTACTTAGATACCGAGCCGCCGCCATCGCGGAAACCAATCCAGAGCCCTGTTTCGGCACCCTGTCGCCATAGGCATCTACACTACCATTTCCGCCTCCATGATGATGCGTGAGTAGTTCATACTTGGACTACGAGTCCATCGCAATAGCTAGATGGTTATATCTTCTCCATGTTCTTCAATACAAAGGTCTCGTGAGCTGCCAAACATGATCGAGATCCTGATGATGAAATTGTATTAGCTGTTGTGTTTCCTGAAATATGATGAATTGTGATATTATGATTAGATTGTGCATGTTATCTATATGATGCTCTTCGTTATTATGTTGTACTTTATTTACGTTCTTACATGCTCTCTGATTTATGTGTTTACTGTTGCCAAGTACATGTATGAATCTCCAAGAGAGACCGGGTAAGATAGTGGGATCATTCTCACTTTCCCTCGACTCGATTTAACAAAAACATGTAAGGGGGTCATGCATGGTTGCTACTAAGGATAAAACAACTATTTCTTTACCACGTTTGGATGATATTTTTACTGTTTACATCATGCACTTTGTTTAAGGCGATACTCTATTGTTTACAACTTAAATCTCAGAGAGGCAAGCATAGAACCATTCTCAAATTGGAGTATTAGTAATAGATACGGTACCGGTTTGCAGTCTATTTATTATGGCGTAATGCTTACATGAATATTGCCATGAACTTTCTTGTTATCATAATGCTAGTTCTAGTTATGTCAATTGCCCAGTTGTAGTTTGCTTACCCAAAAATGTTTTATTATTTATGGAGAGATACCACTAGTGAAACTATGGCCCCGGTCCTTTATTATCTTTGTTGTCCCTTTTCTTACTACTTGTGTTTTTGCTCTATTTCCCACATTATATGTTCAATCCATTGTTTTTAGCAAGACAGGAAGTTTGACAAACTTCCTGGAACGTCGAGGACAAGGTGTTTTGCATGTGTGCAGGTCCTACACCAAACTCTATGACATATTAAATTCCTACTGGTCCCATAAACCTTGGTTCTTAACTGAGCAATTTTTTTTATTCTGCTACATCAACCTTCCTCTTGGGATTTTCCAACGCTACATCAACTAGCCCACCAATATGCTACCCTTTGTTGCTTGTTGGATCTCCATTGGTGCATCCCCAATAAGCTCGATATGTGTGGTGGCCTCATATCAGATCAATTCAGTTTCCATCTCTCCTCTCTCTAGTCACCATGGCGGGGAAAAGAGATGGGCGATGGGCGTGCTGGCGGCATAGCTTTTGTGTGGGGTATGTGAAGGTAGTTTTGTGGATGCTCTGTCTCGTTGTACACCCTTGGCAGCCTATTGACACCATCTCTGCAGATGTTAGCAAGATAATCCACGCCAACAACCAAAGCCAACAAGCCTTCGCTCAGAAGCTCTTTCTTCATCTAAGCTTTTGGCTCCACGCCGTCCAGTGATAACCCACAAGTGTAGGGGATCGTGTATAGCCTTTTCGATAAATAAGAGTGTCGAACCCAACGAGGAGCTAAAGGTAGAATAAGTATTCTCTCAAGTTCTATCAACTATTGAGATAACTCTACGCACACTAGACGTTTACTCTATCTAGGAAATAAGACTAGGGGAACAATACGGGTGTGAAACGATAGTTTTGCAATACAATAAAGAGTATGAAAGTATAGTTAGTTGCTGCAGCAATAAGGTAACATAAAGTAACAGTAGCATGAGTGTGGAAAAGTTGTGGAAAGTGTGATGGAATTGTCCAAGATTAATTAGTGAAGTTACTTAGTCCATCGTCTTCGTTGCAGTTTTCTATGCGGGAGAGGCAAATATACATGTACTCAACTACTTGTGATTACACATACTATATGATTGGAACATTAGCAAGCTTCCGCAAATACTAACAATTCATTAAGGTTTCCCCAACCATAGCATTAAGTTTAAGTTCCTCTTTATCCCATACATGTAAGATTCAGGTTCGAGTTCTTAAGTTTCTGTCAATCCGGCAGAACTTCCCCCTTCTTCTTACACATACCACAAACCCTATGATGATGATCTATGCGCGCATAAATATAATGGCACCAAAAAATTGTACCATATCAACATACAACTCGAATAAACCAAAGATATTCAACTATCCAACCATAGGACAAAGAAAACTACACAAACATGACATAGATCAAAGGATAATGATTTATAACATCAAACACCATGTTTACATAGATGGTACAGAGGTGCGTGAGAGGATGAACCATTGTATACAAGGAGGAATTGGCGATGGATATGGCAGTGAAGACGGCGGAGAGGGCAACGCGAGGCGCAAGGCGGTGCCGGCGGGGTGGCGCAGGGACACCTCCTGCGTCGCCGGCCATCAAAGGGATGCACCGCCCCTTAGCCCTCTTCCTTCATGGCTTTAGGGAGCCCTCCCCCATGGAGATGGGATCCATGGGGGAGGCAAAAATGTGGCTTTGGTGGCTGTAATTCGTGGGTCTTGGGTGTCCTTCATGAAAGAGCATGGTTCCCCCCATGTGTTGTTTTGGTAATTAATGACAATCTCTATGGACTAATGTGTGCTTTGAGTTATATTTGCAGTGTTGGTCCATAAGGAATGCTTGGACTCCATATGTTGGAGTCAAGGCTAAAAGAAGAAGATCATTTGTTGATCAAGGCCAAGGTGTTTCTCCATGAGCATGAATCAAGAGGAAGATCCTATGTTGCCCATGGAGGATGGCGTCACGTGGGGAATGCTTGGACTCCATATGTTGGAGTCAAGGCTAAAAGAAGAAGATCATTTGTTGATCAAGGCCAAGGTGTTTCTCCATGAGCATGAATCAAGAGGAAGATCCTATGTTGCCCATGGAGGATGGCGTCACGTGGTGATCGTCATCAAGATAAAGGACAAGTGAAGATATGTCGAAGAGTGCCTCTCCCATCTTGGTGTATGGGGGAGCAACATGCGAGTCTTCACCAAGCGGAGCACAATCAAGAAAGGTGATCCACTTGAGAGTGGAATGCGCAAGGCAAAGGTATGATCTTGATAGGGTTTCTATTTTACCGGTCTCGCGGTGTAGTTGGGAGACCGGGTTTTAGGATAGGTAACCGTACTATCAAGAGGGGCTCTCAAGTGAGCTTTAGCGTATCGGTCGTAGAGAGCTCAAACCTTTGCATCCTTGTCATCATATTTATTGGCTCCTTTTTGGCTCTTATCGTGGTGTGGTATTGGTGCTTGTCGTGCTTGTCATGACAAGGCCAAGGTCACCGAAAACGGTTTACATATGTGTTCCCTATTTGAGTTTTCGGTGTCAGAGATTTTGCCGGTCCATCTATGCGGAAGGTTTCACTCTTTCGTTCAGTAGCAAAATATCCCTTGCTTGGTTTAAATATTTTCACTTGTTATTGGGTAGCATTTGTCGTCCTCTTTCCAACAAAAGTGGTTTCATGTCATTCGGACTTCATTTGCAAAAGATATGGTTTTCCGGATTTCAATAAAAGGTTTTACCTTTCATCATTTGGTTTTACCATATCTTGTTGAACAATGATGTTTCTTTGTATAATCTTGTAGTGCTCGTTGTGATGATTCCAACGAGTCCAAGATTATCGAAAACGGAGTTCGGGAGTGAAAGTTATTGCGGTTTTACTTTTGGAAGTTTTATTAGAAAAGAAAATAAACGGGAAAAAGGGCCGCCGGCCTCACTGCCGGCCTGGGCCGGCTCCCAGGCCGGCCCATTCGGCCAGCAGCCCGGCCTCATCGCCGGCCTTGTCCGGTTCCCTGGCCGGCTCACTCGGGTGGGCCACCGGCCTCCCCGCCGGCCTGGGCCGGCTCCCAGGCCGGCCCACTCGGGTGAGTCCCCGGCCTTCCCGCCGGCCTGGGCTGGCTGCCAGGCCGGACTGCCTCGCATGCCGGCCTCATCACCGGCCTTGTCCGGTTTCCTGGCCGGCTCACTCGGGTGGGCCACCGGCCTCCCCGCCGGCCTGGGCCGGCTCCCAGGCCGGCCCGATAGCTTTTTCCCCTCTCTATTTTTCCTTTTGGCTGCACGAAAATGACCCAACGGCCATATTTTCGGAGCTCCTATTTAAGGGGCTTCTTCCCCAAATAAACTAAAAAATTTGCCAACCTCTTGAGCTATTTTCTCCCTCCATTGTTGACCTTCTCAAGCTTGGCTTTCTCTCAATCTCTCCGATAGTTCTTGCTACTTTTTGAGAGAAAAGAGAGAGGAGATCTAGATCCTTGTTTCCACCAATTGATTTCTCCTCTAAGTGAGGAGAACACTTTGGATCTAGATCTTTGGAGTTTCTTGGTGTTCCTCCTTTGTTCTTCCTCTCTAATCCCTCCCAAGCATTAGTTGCTTTGGTTGGATTCGGGTTGGAAGAACTTGATCACTTAGTGTGTTCTTGCCATTGCATTAGTTGCATCGGTTTGAGTTCTCCACGGTGATACGTGGAAGTGAAGTTGAGAAGCTTGTTACTCTTGGGTGCTTTGGTGCCCTAGAGCTTGTTCCTCTAGGGCACGTTGGTACCCTAGACGGTTGTTGTTTTCTCGGAGTCTTGGTGGCTCACGGGATTTGTTGGGAGCCTCCAATTAGGTTGTGGAGGGTGGCCCAACCTTGTTGGTCTCGGAGCTTTGGTAGCTACGAAGACATTGCCGGGAGCCACCAATTGAGTTGTGGTGTGTGCCCCGGCCTTGAAGCATCAAGTCTTGGCGGCTTGGTGCATTTGGTGAAGACCCTCCAACTTGTGGAGTGTGCTTCATCCTTGTAAAGGTTCTAGTTGTCAACCTCAACGGCAACATAGTGACAAGTGCCTCGCCACATTGGTGGTAAGACACAACGGAGATACGGTGTGCCATATCAAGGCTACCCGGTGTTTCACATTGGTGAATACCGCGCCGCTCCAACGAAGACTAGCTTCCATTGGGAAGTGAACTTCGGGATAAATCATCGTCTCCAAGTGCCTCGGTATTTCTATACCCGAGCTTCTTACTTATGCTATTTACTTTGTGATAGACATCGAGCTTAAAGTCATATATCTTGCTATCACCTAGTTGATTATATTGCTTACCATAAGTTGTTGGTGCACATAGGTGAACCTAACTAGTTTAGGTTTTGGCTTGATAAATTAAACGTTAGTTTTATTCCGCAATTCAAGCCTTAACCGTAATAATTTTAAATCGCCTATTCACCCCCCCCCCCCTCTAGGCGACATCCGTGTCCTTTCAATTGGTATCAGAGCGGGTTCTCTCTTTATAGGGCTTCACAGCCTAGAGAGTAAAGATGTCGTCTAGTGATTTAGTGCATAATGCCTCTTTAATATTCGATGGCACTAATTATAATGATTAGAGAAATCGCATGCTAAATTATTTTAGGGATATTGATCCATCTATAGAGCAAATCTTAGATATGGGTTTTCCTCCTCCAAAGGATCCGAAAAGATTATCTTTGGAGGATGAGGAAAATTCTTATCTAGATGCTCAAGCTTCTAAAGTTGTTTTCATGTCTTTAAGAAATGCAGTTGCCTTGTCGATCTCTCCTTATCGGAGTGCTCATGAGCTATGGACCAAGCTTCAAGACAATTATGGTGTGTCCATTGATAGTGAGAATGATTGTTCTCCCTCCATCTCCGGGCGTAATGAGTTCTCAACTTCTTCTACCTCACCTACATGTGGCAAGCCACAAAACAATGCAATGGTGAGTAGGGATAAATTTCGCAATGATGATAGTGAGCTTCCTTTAGATGATATTTCATCTCTATCTTATTGCAATGATTTATCTTTGGACTTAAACACATCTAGAACTATAATTGTTTCACATGCTTGTGTTGATAGTCCTTGCATATCTTCTAAATCGTCAAGTAATGATGATCATGACAATAATGATGATAATGAAGAAGATGATGCTTACTTTAATAAGAAAGGTCTAATGGTTCTTAATGCTCTTTCAAAGAATGAAAATGCTTGTGAGAACCAACATGAAATCATGAGCACCCTTGTTGAGCGAGGGCTTACTATTGAAAATTTGGAAGCTCGTGAAAATAAAAGTCTTAGCCGCGAACGTGATTATGCAAACACGATTGCGGATCTTGAGGAAGCTCTTGAAGAAGAACAAACCACCAAGAAATCTCTTGAGGAGACATTTACTCTAGAGTTATCTAAAGCAAATGAAACCCATGATAGAGCTCTCAAGGTGGCTAATGATTTTAAAATAAAAAATGATGAGCTTGTTGTTGAAATTGTTAGACTCCTTGAGGCTAATGTGAAATTTGAAAAGGATGTCAAGTCCTTGGAAGATTCTCTTGCACATCTCACTAAGTCTCATGATCAACTCCAAGCTCAATTACTAAAAGAGCTTCCTACTTGTTCTCCCATTGCTATTAATGTTGATGCTTGTGCTACTAACTCTATTTCTTGTGAAGCATCCATTTTAAAGGAGAATGTTGAGCTAAGGGCTCAACTTAAATTGCTAACTAGCAATTATGAGATATTGGAAGAAAGCCATGAGAAGCTCTCGAGCTCTCATGAAGATCTTCTAGTATCCCATGATAAGCTCAAGTTAGCTCATGAGGCTATCGCTATCAAGGTAATATCTAGTGAGCCTCATGTAGACAATGGCACAACTTCTACCAAAATGTTATAACGCCATGTGCTAGTCCTTGTAATTCTTCATCTCAAAATAGTGCTAAATCATATGTTGAATTACATTTTGTGCCTAGTTGCTCTAACAATGAAGCTTCAACTTCCACTAGTACTTGTGTAGCTACTAACCTTGTAGGGAAGACTAAAGAGCACAAGGCACAATCCACTTCTTTGAAGAAAGATGTGGAGAAGCGTCATAAAGGGAAGGCCACATTTGACAACTTGTTGAGTGTGCAAAAATCCCCCAATGACAAGAGTGGACTTGGATTCAACTCCAATATCAAGAACAAGTCCAAGAGTAGCAATAAGAAGGGCCAAGAACAAGTCAATCACTCGGCCAAGATTGTTTGCTTCAAGTGCAAAGTTGAAGGGCACCATGTTAGGGATTGCCCAATGAAGAAGAAGCCTCTTAGTGAGAAGCAACTTGGGAAGCGGCCTATTGTTCAATCTCATGCTCAACCTCGGGTTGAACAAGGGCCACCTCCTAAGAAGACTCAAGTCATTGACCCTCATGTTGAGGAGCCTATTAAGAAGAAAGAAAAGAGTCGATATTGCTACTTATGCCGTGAGAAGGGCCACTTGGCTTCTTCATGCACAAACGGTACTCTATCCAACCCCATAATTATTGATGATGTTTATTCTCTTAGGAAGGATAGGGTTGGCAATGTGTTTGCCAAATATGTGGGAACTCAAAGTGGTGTCAAGAAAAGAACCATTTGGGTTGCCAAGCCTATTGTGACTAACCTCTTAGGACCCAACTTGGTTGGGGACCAACAAGCTCAAACTTGATCAATAGGTTGTGATGGAGGACATTGGAGACTTGGATATCATTTGAAGAATTAAGGGAACTTCATGGTTATATCTCATTTAGCCAAGTCAATTGGATTATCACATATCTATCTCATATCCAATGCTCCTTCTTGCGGTAACTTATATTTAAATTATATATACATTGAAAGTTGCTTGCTCCCTAGCATGTGTTAGTTTTGTTCCTATCATGTGCTTGTATATGTTGTGCTTATTACTTACCTTGAGCAATCAAGTTTGTGTATGTTAATGTGCGCTCCATATATGTGTAAACTTTGTGTTGAGTCCTTATTGGATCTTGTGTTGATTTCAATGGGCTCTTTTGAGAAATTAATGGACTATCCCATTTTGGGGGAGTGATATGCTTTGTGCACTTCACTAACCTAAAAATGTGTGTATATGAGTAACACCACCTAGTATTGATATATCAAGATTATCTAGTAACAATGTGGTGTGTCATGCTCATGAGAAATTCAAATTCTATAATGTCTATTAATTATCTCTATTTGATTTTATTTGCCTCTTGTTAAGAAGAAATGAATTATCACATTGTGGGGGAGCAATACGCTATGTGCATATTACAATCCCATAAAATGTGAACATTTGAGGTTTTGCCACCTAGATTTGATATTGTGAATTATCTTATTTCTATGTGGCATATTAACTCGAACAAGTTCCAATTTCCTTTTTAGCTATCCTTTGGCTCTTGTTTGTGTGAGTTTGCTTGGTATGGTTTCTCTCTAATATGCATCCCTATATATTATTTGAGAAACCATTTTCTCCATATTATTCTAACCATGGCCTTGCCGGTTGGTTTGAATGGTTGGAACTACCAACAAACCCTATTTAAATATGGTGTTTTTATTTCTTATCTCTTGCCATATGTTCTATCTTGTGAGGATATTCTTGGATACATCTTATCATCGGGAAAAATAATTCCAAATGGTCACTATCCTTGGACAATCCATATTTATGTTTGTGGTAGAATATTTTTGATTATCCTTACATTGGCATTGTCTTTTAGTTGCCCCATCTCTTGCCAAAATATTTATTTTGACTCCCTTTGCCTTCCTTGCCTCTTGCATGGATCCTAAGTTTCAAATTGGTAGTGTTTAGTGTTGTAAATAAAATATGAAGAGTAATGATCCCTTGTGCATGCATTTTGTATTCAAATGCAAATATCAAAATAATGCATGAATCTTGGGGGAGCATTCCTTTTTATTTAGAACACTATCTTATCTATCAATATTTGATCCTTTCAATTGGCATTTGATTTCTATCGTATGTATTTATGAAAGACAAATCTTTTCTCTTGATGCTTTGTGCCATCATGAAAAGTGTAAAGGGTGCTTGGTTTATTTAGTGTAACCTTGCTCTCTCTTGGGAGTCTTGCTTTCTCATTTCTTGTTTTATGTTTATCCTATAGAATGAGAAAACCCTTTGAGCATGTCTCTTTCTTTTATCTTATATGCTCATTGGCCTTGCCTAGGTACCTTCAATTGGTATTAATTGGAATTTAATATCTCCTCCATAGATATTTGTTTCAATTGATATTTATTGTGAGAATTTTGATACCTTATTGCTTTATTTTACTTTACTTGATTCCGGTCAAGTATTATCCTCTTCTTGGTATCTTGTCTCCTAGTTGGTATTTTATTTTTCAATTGGTGTCTTATCTCTCATGTGTTGTTTGATTTGATTCCTATTGATATCACACTTCATGTGTTGATGTGTTTTGGAATCAATCACATGTTGATTTGATTCTTTTCTCAATCATGTGTTGATTTGGATTTTGATATAACTTGGACAACCTTTTTGTGTCACACTTTGGTATGCTCTCTTCTTGGTTTACTTGGTGTTTTGTCCAAATTGTATCTTATTTGGTTCTTGTAAGTCCATGCATGCGTATTTACTAGTATATTTATTTTATGGCATGCTAGTCTTTCTTGATCCAATATATAGGGGATACTCCACCAAATCCTAAATCGGCTAAGATGTGCATGAAATTCAATTTCATATCTATATGCACATATTTATGTGGAGTGTTTCCTATGTATTGTAGTGTATCTAACTACTATGGAACCCAATGAGTTTGGGAACCATGTTGTACTTGAATTTTGTTTTAGGTACAATGGAGATGCATTGGATGCTTGCCTCATTTATAAGGAAGGTGTTCTCACCATGTGATTATTGGAGTCAAGCTTTGATGATAAACAAAAATTCTCATCTTCATCATCACCAATGCTATTTCGGTAACAAGTATCTATCCCATGCATATTTTTCTTGTATTCAACCTTGTGTAGGTTGCCCCCCTTGGCATGAAAACTTTAAATGTGCAATTGTTGTGGTTTTGGCTTATTTCCCTCACTTGGTATATCTTTGTGATATTTGTGATGAAATTGCAAAAACCTTCCTACAATTGGAATTATTTCTTTGTGATACTTGTTGCCTATCTCAAAGCATTTCCACTATCTCTTGTTCCCTTAGTGATATGTGTGATGCATTTGATGTGTTTGAAGTTCATTTATATACAATAAGATAAATTTGAGCTATGTGCTATGCTTTTAAGCAATAATCTCTTTTTGTATATTCATGACTTCCTTTTGGTTACCATAGTCTCCTTTCTTCGACCATTTTATATGTGCAAGTTTCTTTGTCTATGAATATCATTGTCTACTTAGAAACCTATACATATGAGAGAGGTCACCTTTTATTTGGTATCCTACTTTCTTTCAAGCCACCTTGTCTTTTATCTATAATTCTTTGGTGGCTCCAAGTTTGTCTCGTGAGCGCTTCTCTTATTTCTATTCGTATCTTTACGCACTCACATTTTATTGAAGATTCTTCTCTTCATGCTCATCACGGTGAGTATGTTGATTTTGTTGGCTAAATGTTCTCACTAGTTTTTTTTGATTGGTTTTAATTTCCAATTGGTATCTTTGAGCTTGTGAACATATTTTAAAAAAAATCTTCTTTGTAAGTTGTGTGTGTCAATACTTGATGTATAACTTATCACCATTTGGTTAAGACTGTGTGTCTTACCAAATTAATTGTCTTGTCACACACACATAATCTTGGTTGGGCCCTTATTGATAATTTCTTTTAATTGGTATCTCCTTATGGCTCAACCACATCTTTGGTGCAAGTGCTTTGTTTTGCTTTAATTTTTACATCCTTGCACTTGGTGAGTGTTCTAGATGATTGTGGGGGAGTGAGGATTCCATATTTGTGCACTCCTCAATAGTGTATGAACATTGGGGAGCTTCTCTAATTTTATTTAGAACTCTCGGTTAGGATCTTCTTGATTGCTTTTCTCCTTGGTGGAGATGTTTAGAATGATTTCATCCTTTTGCAATCTTTGGATCCTCAATATAGTTTGATTTCCTCTATTATTCGTCAATGGATATGTGCATTTGATTTCACTCATATCCTGAGAAATGCATACCTTGTGGAGGAACTCATATTATATTGGCCTTCTAATTTTTTCTTCCCATTTCGGCAATCGATGCCAATGGGGGAGAAGTTTTAGAGGGTTTAAGGGAATTTGGTCTTATGCTTTCGTTTGGTTCCGTTTGGTTCTTAAGCATTTGCCTCTCATGCTCATGCATCCTTGTCTTGTAAGGTTGCTTAATTCATTATATAAACCCTCTCAAAAGGGATTGTCATCAATTACCAAAATGGAGGAGATTGAAAGAGCATGGTTCCCCCCATGTGTTGTTTTGGTAATTAATGACAATCTCTATGGACTAATGTGTGCTTTGAGTTATATTTGCAGTGTTGGTCCATAAGGAATGCTTGGACTCCATATGTTGGAGTCAAGGCTAAAAGAAGAAGATCATTTGTTGATCAAGGCCAAGGTGTTTCTCCATGAGCATGAATCAAGAGGAAGATCCTATGTTGCCCATGGAGGATGGCGTCACGTGGGGAATGCTTGGACTCCATATGTTGGAGTCAAGGCTAAAAGAAGAAGATCATTTGTTGATCAAGGCCAAGGTGTTTCTCCATGAGCATGAATCAAGAGGAAGATCCTATGTTGCCCATGGAGGATGGCGTCACGTGGTGATCGTCATCAAGATAAAGGCCAAGTGAAGATATGTCGAAGAGTGCCTCTCCCATCTTGGTGTATGGGGGAGCAGCATGCGAGTCTTCACCAAGTGTAGCACAATCAAGAAAGGTGATCCACTTGAGAGTGGAATGCGCAAGGCAAAGGTATGATCTTGATAGGGTTTCTATTTTACCGGTCTCGCGGTGTAGTTGGGAGACCGGGTTTTAGGATAGGTAACCGTACTATCAAGAGGGGCTCTCAAGTGAGCTTTAGCGTATCGGTCGTAGAGAGCTCAAACCTTTGCATCCTTGGCATCATCTTTATTGGTTCCTTTTTGGCTCTTATCGTGGTGTGGTATTGGTGCTTGTCGTGCTTGTCATGACAAGGCCAAGGTCACCGAAAACGGTTTACATATGTGTTCCCTATTTGAGTTTTCGGTGTCGGAGATTTTGCCGGTCCATCTATGCGGAAGGTTTCACTCTTCCGTTCAGTAGCAAAATCTCCCTTGCTTGGTTTAAATATTTTCACTTGTTATTGGGTAGCATTTGTCGTCCTCTTTCCAACAAAAGTGGTTTTATGTCATTCGGACTTCATTTGCAAAAGATATGGTTTTCCGGATTTCAATAAAAGGTTTTACCTTTCATCATTTGGTTTTACCATATCTTGTTGAACAATGATGTTTCTTTGCATAATCTTGTAGTGCTCGTTGTGACGATTCCAACGAGTCCAAGATTATCGAAAACGGAGTTCGGGAGTGAAAGTTATTGCGGTTTTACTTTTGGAAGTTTTATTAGAAAAGAAAATAAACGGGAAAAAGGGCCGCCGGCCTCACTGCCGGCCTGGGCCGGCTCCCAGGCCGGCCCATTCGGCCAGCAGCCCGGCCTCATCGCCGGCCTTGTCCGGTTCCCTGGCCGGCTCACTCGGGTGGGCCACCGGCCTCCCCGCCGGCCTGGGCCGGCTCCCAGGCCGGCCCACTCGGGTGAGTCCCCGGCCTTCCCGCCGGCCTGGGCTGGCTGCCAGGCCGGACAGCCTCGCATGCCGGCCTCATCACCGGCCTGGTCCGGTTTCCTGGCCGGCTCTCTAGGCCGGGCCCAGGCGGCCCGATAGCTTTTTCCCCTCTCTATTTTTCCTTTTGGCTGCACGAAAATGATCCAACAGCCATATTTTCGGAGCTCCTATTTAAGGGGCTTCTTCCCCAAATAAACTAAAAATTTTGCCAACCTCTTGAGCTATTTTCTCCCTCCATTGTTGACCTTCTCAAGCTTGGCTTTCTCTCAATCTCTCCGATAGTTCTTGCTACTTTTTGAGAGCAAAGAGAGAGGAGATCTAGATCCTTGTTTCCACCAATTGATTTCTCCTCTAAGTGAGGAGAACACTTTGGATCTAGATCTTGGAGTTTCTTGGTGTTCCTCCTTTGTTCTTCCTCTCTAATCCCTCCCAAGCATTAGTTGCTTTGGTTGGATTCGGGTTGGAAGAACTTGATCACTTAGTGTGTTCTTGCCATTGCATTAGTTGCATCGGTTTGAGTTCTCCACGGTGATACGTGGAAGTGAAGTTGAGAAGCTTGTTACTCTTGGGTGCTTTGGTGCCCTAGAGCTTGTTCCTCTAGGGCACGTTGGTACCCTAGACGGTTGTTGTTTTCTCGGAGTCTTGGTGGCTCACGGGATTTGTTGGGGGCCTCTAATTAGGTTGTGAGGGTGGCCCAACCTTGTTGGTCTCAGAGCTTTGGTAGCTACGAAGACATTGCCGGGAGCCACCAATTGAGTTGTGGTGTGTGCCTCGGCCTTGAAGCATCAAGTCTTGGCGGCTCAGTGTATTTGGTGAAGACCCTCCAACTTGTGGAGTGTGCTTCATCCTTGTAAAGGTTCTAGTTGTCAACCTCAACGGCAACATAGTGACAAGTGCCTCGCCACATTGGTGGTAAGACACAACGGAGATACGGTGTGCCATATCAAGGCTACCCGGTGTTTCACATTGGTGAACACCGCGCCGCTCCAACGGAGACTAGCTTCCATTGGGAAGTGAACTTCGGGATAAATCATCGTCTCCAAGTGGCTCGGTATTTCTATACCCGGGCTTCTTATTTATGCTATTTACTTTATGATAGATATCGAGCTTAAAGTCATATATCTTGTTATCACCTAGTTGATTATATTGCTTAGCATAAGTTGTTGGTGCACATAGGTGAACCTAACTAGTTTAGGTTTTGGCTTGATAAATTAAACGTTAGTTTTATTCCGCATTTATTCAAGCCTTAACCGTAATCATTTTAAATCACCTATTCACCCCCCTCTAGGCGACATCCGTGTACTTTCACTTCACGACCTAGGTTTCCTCCCCTTATATACCTTCTCGGATTTCCGTCATCCCATCTAGGGTTTCAGTAGATCGGGCTTATCTCGGCCGTCTGGACTCGGATTGGGCCGAATTTTATGTCCATATTCATCAGGAGAAAATTCCCTACAAATTTCGCAACCAAGCTTTTTCCATTTGACATTATCCTCTGCCCGGTACGTGACAATCTTCAAAAAGAGTTTTCAGACATATTTCAGGAAAGTTCCAATTCAACTCCAACAAGGTTTCCTTTTGTATTTTTGATAATTTCTACACATCAAAGTGTAAAACAAGAACATTGTGCACTTTTACAAATATTAGTAGGTTAGTCCAAATAAATCATAAACTTAATATAAAAAACAAGTGTTAAAAGTATAAAAGTAGCATGAAACAATAAAAAATTATAGATATAGTATGGACGTATCGTCGAAAGGTGACCTTGTATAAGATTGGCGTCGATGTGTGCTATCCATGGAAAGTTCTTCTGACGTCACCTCCTTTCTCCTCCTGGCTTTGGTGCCAAGGAAAGGCAGCTCCTGTTTCAACATGCTGCTCGATGATGGTGTGTCTCCATGAAGCTGCTCGTCTGTGATTCCCTACGACGCTGAAGGGCTCGATTACGTTTCACAAATTATGTCTAGTGTCCTTTCTACAAAGTGCAAGGACATGTTTGTAAATTATTTTTATTCTTTGTCCTGGTGTAATTTTTGCGCCCACTGTCCTGAATAAATGCATCCTTGCGGGTCCTTCTACACCCTCCTTTTGTGAAAAAGTGTATTTTTGAGGAAATTCACATTGGCACACGAGCTCACATGCTCACACCTGAATATTTTTTGGAAATATAGTAAAATGTTTTAAAAATTATGAAAAGATTGGCGACGTACATATACATATCTTCTACATACGTGCCAAGTTTCGTGATGAATTGACATGTGTATTGCTCTGTGCGAAAAAATCCAAAACAAAATTAAAAAATATTTTGAAATATTGATTTTTTTTTGCAAAGAGCACCACACATTATTTCATTAGAAACTTAGCGCATATTTTAAAAAACATGTATATATTCGTCACCAATGTTTTTAGACTTCTTAAAATATTTTTTTATTCAGCTAAAAACATATGAGCTCTGGAACCAGAACAACACTCCCCTATTTTTGCAGGAATCCACATTCACAAATTTGAAATAGGACAAGCGAGAAATTGTCTGTCCAGCCGTCCAGGCCCAGTTCGAGCTAGTAGTTAGTGGCTGTGTTTTTGGGCTTTAAAATAATACATTTTCAGTCACAATTTTTTTTCCAAAATTCTGGTTAGGACACGGGCCCACGGCCCACCTGGTCCGCCACTGGCCCTTAAATTCGCTTATATAGGTACGTAGGTAGCATTTCCCTCACTTCGACTCCTCCTCCTCACTCCGCCTCCACACCGATCTAGGGTTTTTGTGCTAGGGTTTCGGGCCGTTGTTTCCGGCGGCGGCGCAAGATGTCGGAGAGGGTGAAGGGAACCGTGAAGTGGTTCAACGTCACCAAGGGGTTCGGCTTCATCTCCCCGGAGGACGGAAGCGAGGACCTGTTCGTGCACCAGTCCGCCATCAAGTCCGACGGCTACCGCAGCCTCAACGAGAACGACACCGTCGAGTTCGCCGTCATCACCGGCGACGACGGACGCACCAAGGCCACCGACGTCACCGCACCAGGAGGGGGCGCGCTCGCCGGCGGTTCTCGCCCAGGCGATGGCGGAGGTGACCGCGGAGGGCGCGGAGGAGGTGGGTACGGCGGCGGAGGCTACGGCGGGGGTGACCGTGGCTACGGCGGTGGGTACGGCGGCGGCGGCGGTGGCTACGGAGGGGGCGGCTATGGAGGTGGTGGCGGCGGCGGCGGCGGCCGCGGGTGCTACAAGTGCGGCGAGGAGGGACACATCTCCAGGGACTGCACTCAGGGTGGCGGCGGCTACGGAGGCGGTGGTGGTGGCTATGGAGGAGGTGGTGGCGGCGGCGGCGGCCGTGGGTGCTACAAGTGCGGCGAGGAGGGACACATCTCCAGGGACTGCACTCAGGGTGGCGGCGGCTACGGAGGCGGTGGTGGTGGCTATGGCGGAGGAGGTGGTGGTGGCGGCGGCCGTGGATGCTACAAGTGCGGCGAGGAAGGCCACATCTCCCGTGACTGCTCCCAGAACAAGTCCTACTAGGTGGTGCCACCAGTCAGATCTGACTGCCCTGTTTCATTTCGCTCCTTTACTCTGAAGCAAGTCATACCATCATCAGTAGTAGTCTCTGTAGTGTTTCCTGTGTCGCTCGTATGAGGAATTTGAATCGATCCGTGTGATGGGATCTTGCTGTTCGNTTCAGTATATCCTCCATCATAACTTACGAAGCTTTTAGGACTGTCGATATGTACATATGATGTTAGTTGTGGTTTTCGGCGACATGCGTGACATATCTGTTCCTAGGACGCTACAATTAGGTTTGATCGTGTGCTTGCGTTATCTTTATGGTGCATGTATTTGTTTGTTCATTCTTTCGAAATACGAGATAGTGTACAGATATATCCTTGTTTTGTTCGATTTTTTGGTTCTTTAGTATCCAGGGTTTCATCTACTCCCGATTCGGGGGAAATTAAATATTTAGGGTTTGTCCTGCTTCTGATTTGAGTGAATTTTACTATTTACAAGGTTTTCCAGCATAGGTTTAATCAACTCGAGATTTGGGGGAAATTTAGAGTTTTGGGTGTGGTGTTTACTGTTTACCTTGCATGTATTGGTTAGGCTAATGATTAACTTGCGATGTATGTGCGGAACAGTCCCACTGGGTTACATGATCCCCATGCCCATTATGAATGGTGTTCCCATGCACATTGCACACATGAGGCTCTTGTTGCCCAGAGGATGGCCTATTGTACCAAATGTCATGTACAAATAAATTGTTTGTGCATTCTTTGTGGTATTGTAGGATCGTCTCTTGAATTGTGTGCTTATGAGTCTCCCTTTTTTATCTCTACAGTTTTGCATGTGCCGAGAATTAAATGGTGCCACAAAGTTGTTCAATGATGGCCTGTTGTGCCTAATGTAATGTAAACTACATTGCTTCCGCACGATCCTAGGATCATCTCTTTGAATCGCACATGTTATGTGTGCTATGTTATTTATAAGGCAACATTGTATTATGTTTACTAGTTCATTGTTTAACCTTTTTTGTTCTTTTCCAATGATTATATTGTGCCACATTGTGTTCAAGGGCTGGTCTAAAGTACCAACTGGTATGTACATGAAGTCATGAACATTGTTTATGCATTTCCCCTAGTACTTTAGTTCCAACTCTTGTAAGTATCATTTGTGGCGGCCTGTTTACTTTAGTTAGTATGAGGCAACCTATTTACTTTAATTCTATTGGTTCATTGATCATAATATAAGTGGGTCCTTTTATTGGTTTGTTAGTGCACTTTTTTCTTTCAATTTTTTGCAATGCTCTACTAGCAAGTTGAACCTTGACAGTGGAAGCCCCTCCAAGAGTGCGGCTCCAACAAAAGGCCAAGGGGGAGGCTTACTAAGATAAGCCACTTCCATGAGGAATAATCCCAACCTACTTCTACAAAGTGTTGTTAGGATCGGGGTTAGATATGCTTCCTATCTATTTGTGTCTTCGTGAGGTACCTGAGAGCATCTCCACTCACAGCCCCCATATCTTGTCCGGATTGGCACCGGAACGAGTGCTATGGGGACCGTTCGGACGAGATGACGCCTATGGGGGGCACCGTTCCCCACTCGCCGGCCCTAATAGGATTGTATTTTTCTTTGTTTTAACTAGTACTCCCTCCGTTCCATAATATATGATGTTTTAGCATTTCTCTTTCCATCGGTATCTAGACATGTTTTAGTGCAAGATTCATTTGAACCTTACACTAAAACATGTCTAGATACGGCTGGAAAGAGAAATGCTAAAACATCTTATATTTAGGAACAGAGGGAGTATATGTTTCTGTGGCATTTGCACAAAACACTGAGCGGCGTCGTGCCTCGCTCGGCGGCGAGCACGTCCTAGATGCCACGAAGGAGCTCCTAAGTCTTGAGACAGCGTGAACGTGGTGAGGACATGGTTGTCGGGAACGAGGACATGTTGTTGGCAGCGAATTCGATCTCAGCACCGTCGCTCGGTCGATGATGGGTAGGGGAGGCATGTCGACGCCTGCGGAAGCGGCGGCCCAGGTGTGCAGGAAGTGTGTGGAGTTGGCTCCGTCGCAGGCGGAGTGGTGCAGCACCATGGCCTGCACGGCGAGCACCGCCCGACCCTTGGGGAGCGACGGCACGAGCGGCATGAGCTTCGCGACCTAGACGGGCTCGTCGCGGGAGCCCGCGTGCTTTGGGCGCATGGAGGTGGAGGCGGAGGGGCACATGGCCGAGGAGGCAGTCAAGGTGGGCGGCCGATGAGGCCGAGCGGCGCGAGCTGGATGGGCTCGTCGCGGGAGCCCGCGTGCTTGGGGCGCAGGGCGGAGGAGGCGCAGGCGGTCGAGGTGGGCGGCCGATGGGGCCGAGAGCACCGGCGAGGGAGGCGGCCGCCGCCGCGGAGGGAAAGCCGAAGCGTCGGATCCAGTCTACCTTCGGAGGAGGCCGCGGTGTCGTGGTGGCTTCAGCGACATATCCATCAAAGATGGAAAAGAAGTGTGGGACAAGGAAACGATGGCGCTCGCGCGGGATTGGGTAGCAAGCACGCAAACACACGCGATGTACCCAGGTTCAGGGCCCTCGTGGTGAGGTAACACCCCTACGTCCTGCTGTTCTGGATTCTTATTGCTTAGATCATGAAATCGGGCTACAAGTAATGCTCCTGGAGCTGTTTCGGGGTGTAGCCGGCTTGAACTACTGGGCCGGCTGGAGGTGGAAGATGGCTATGATCGTGAACGTGGTGGTGGCTCTCTCTGTCTTGTGTGTCTCTGTTGTGCCCCTTGTTTCAGGGGACCCTGGCCTGCCTTATATAGGCAACAGGCTAGGGTTTTGGGTTACAGGGAAGTTACAGGTTCACCCCTATGACATCGCTACAGTACAAGGCCGGCTTGGGCTGGTTCATCATTGTGCTGTAGGCATAACGCCCGACAGGGGGCACTGTTCACCTATGGCGGTTGTGTGAAGCTGGCCCACAAGTACGGATTGGTCGGCGGGTTGGTCCGGCTGCTCCAAGCCGGGTCGTCGTGGATGCCTTCAAGCCGGATCATCGGGTCCGCCTTGAACCTGCCAGCTTGAGTCCTTTGGTGAATTTGGCCTCCTTGGGGTATCTGGGGTTCGTCTCCCCAACACTAGCCCCTGAGCACGTGGAGGCTTGCCTGCTTGCTGGGAAGGCTTCTCGGGCTTCTTTTGACATTATTGAACTTGAGGACGTCCGGCATGCAGTCGCCGGCTTGAGCGGCATTTGCTGAAGGCGACTGGTTCGGCTTGGTGCAGCCGGTCGTTGAAGATCTTGACGTCTTGGAGGTGCAGGTCGTGGCTTACGTCAGCCACATCCCACCGTCTTGTCAAGTTGGCGGTTCTCTGCCCGAGGTCCGGGGCGCGCGCGACGGATGAGTGCTAGCATTGGGGTATTTCCCCTCGGTGATCAATGTTCTTTGTCATGATCCCTTTGTCTTCGTGTAGGGAGCCGCTTGCGATCGACGAGGAAAGGGCGGCTGCCGTCGCCAGCTCCAGCTCGGAGCCCGCGAAGGAGACCCCCAAGGCGCAGGCGGCCGACCTGCCCTCGGAACCCGCGAAGGCGGCGGCGGAGGTGGCGACGGACGCCGTGGCGCCGTCAGAGGCGCCTCCCCTCGTGGTTGATCTTGAGTCTCGGGCTGCCGGTGACGGCGACGCCGCAATGGTGGATGCCCTCGAGGTGGTTCCTTGGTCGGGAACCGGGGGTGAAGGCGGCCCCTTCCCCCTTCCTTCTTCGGCTGTGGAAGAGACAGCCAAGGATATCGCCATGGCGGTGGTGACGAGCTCGCTCCCTGGCCCTCGCCAGGCGACCCTGGAATGCACTCCCCTCTACTCTGGCCCCTCACCAGATAGGTTGGACGCATCGGGGCATTTCCCCCTGGCGGTGCTGATGGAGAAGAGGGCGAAGGATCAGCTGGCTGACGCCACCTTGCTTCGCTCATCGGTGGAGTGCGCTCTTGGCAATGCTGCCAAAGAAATCGCGATGCTTAAGCGGGAGCTCGACACTGCCAAAGGTACGATCCTGTTCTTCTGCCGGCTTCAGCCCTGGTGTTTTCGTTTTTTCTTCGGTCTCCTGGCTTGTTGCTAACCCTGTTTTATTAGGTGACCCCACTTCCCTCGCCGGCTTGAAGAAACAGCTATCCATTTCAGTCCCTCTGACCGTGCTCAACGAGAAGCTGAAGGAAAAGGACGCTGCTCATGCGCTCTCTGTGGTCGATCTCCAGTCGGCGGCGGAGGTCTCCGAGGAGCGCCGTCTTGAAATTGCTCGGCTAGCTGAAGAGGTAAAACGGCTGCAAGAAGCAGAGAAGCAGAGGCAGAGCGAGGTCGGAACCCTTCGAATGAACGGGGAGGACCTGAGGCTCAAACTGAAGGAGGCCGTGAACGCGCATGATGAAACTGCCAAGGCGGCCAGAGGACGCGAGCTTGAGCACGAGCGGTTCGTGAGCAGCCTCGTCTCTGAAGCGGAGTGCGTCAACGAGATCATTCTTGGTAAGACATCTCCCTTTTTTCTCCATCCCATCGACGGTCTTTCCTTCCTGATCTTGCTGGCTTGACTTGCAGGCTTCTATCCCGAGGCGGACGCTCAAGTCCAGAAGGCCGTTGCTCTCGCGCATACACTGCCTGAAACCTCTGGTGCTGCCGCTGGAGCGTTGCCGTCTGCCGCTTCCCGTCTTCAGCAATTTTCTCGAGAGTTCAAGATGCTGAGGGATGCAGCCGGTGGCGTGCTCGAGAACCTGTGGCCTGACACCCCTCTCCCAGCTACTCTGTGCGAACTGTCGAGCCTCCTTGACGGGGCTTCTGCTGGAATCGACGAGCAGGTGGAGATGGCGGCCCGAGGTGGTAGCGACATGGCGCTGGCCCTGGTGAAATCCTGGTATCCTCAGGTGCAAGTGGACATGCTGGCTGGAGGCTTTCGCACAGGCACATCGCTTGAAGGTCTTCGCCCAGAGATTCGCATGGCCTCGGAGCGGATCGCCAAGGCGGTGGACCTGACACAGCTTGTGCCTGCCGAACCGCCCTCAGCGGCACGGCCGGCTGAAGTCGCTGGAGCCGGCGACACTGCTGCCGCCACCGATGCTGCTGCTCCCTGATTTGTTTGCTCCCCCGGAATGCCGGGCGTATTTGTAGAACTTGTTATTTTGGGTTTGATGACGGTCTTGACGTGCTACCTGTCGTAACATGAATCTGTTCCCAGTTGTCGGTTGCCATCTTCAATATCATTTTCTTTGTGATTGTTGGGCCTTTGTGCTGGAGCTCGCGCTCGTCTTGGTGATGATATTCACCATGTCTAGCCCCCGAATTTTGGGTCGGCTTGAGTATCAAGCTGGGTCGAAATTTTATGTCTTTTGCCTATCTTGCGCTTTCTTCCATTGTTTTGATGACGTGCAGCCCCCGAGTCTCTGACTTGGGGTGTAATAGTTGAACGTCCGGGTGCGCGGAGCCGGCTTGGCGGCTGCGCAGCCTCCAAGTATTTTTCTGCCGGCTGACGGCGTGGCAGCCCCCGAGTCCGTGACTCGGGGTGTTTGTTCGTCCGGGTCTGCGGAGCCGGCTTGGCGGCTGCGCAGCCTCCAGGAATTTTTCTGCCGGCTGACGGCGTGGCAGCCCCCGAGTCCGTGACTCGGGGTGTTTGTTCGTCCGGGTCTACGGAGCCGGCTTGGCGGCTGCGCAGCCCCCGGGAATTTTTCTGCCGGCTGACGGCGTGGCAGCCCCCAAGTCCGTGACTCGGGGTGTTTGTTTGTCCGGGTCTGCGGAGCCGGCTTGGCGGCTACGCAGCCTCCGGGAATTTTTCTGCCGGCTGGCGGCGTGGCAGCCCCCGAGTCCGTGACTCGGGGTGTTTAATTCGTCCGGGTCTGCGGAGCCGGCTTGACGGCTGCGCAACCCCCAGGTATTTTTCCGCCTTGATGGCGTGCAGCCCCCGAGTCCGTGACTCGGGGTGTTTGTTCGTCCGGGTCTGCGGAGCCGGCTTGGCGGCTGCGCAGCCTCCGGGAATTTTTCTGCCGGCTAACGGCATGGCAGCCCCCGGGCGTTTGCTTTTGCTGAGTGTCGCTTGCTTTTGCTCTTGCGTCTGTGTGTTGTTGACCGGCTTGATCTTTTACGCGTCGTCCTGTGTCCGGGTTGAGATCTCCGGGGCCGGGAAACGGCATTTTCGTGCGGGGGATGAAATGACGAGGTGGTTAGCTTGCTCTTTCGACTATGGAGAATACTTTTATTTTGCTTAGCTCAGTTTTACACTCGCCTGTAGCCTTTCCTGCCGCCATTCGTGTGCACTTCACCGTCCAGCGCGATCATGCACACTACTATAACGTTAGGATCCGGTTTGTTGGGACAGGGTTTTCTCAGCCGGCAACGATTTCTGTTTCTTACATCTTTCGCATACAGTCAGCCTTCAGCTTATTCACTTGCCGGCCTTAACCGGATCCGAAGAGTTAGCCGTTTAGCGTTGTGTAGCTAATCATCCGTAATAGGAGAAGAAGTTGCCGACTGCCGGCTTGGCCGAGTTTGCAGAACAGCGATTTTTCAGCCGGCAGTACTTTCCCTTAAGCGTTTTTCGCGTGGTTGGCCTCCTCCAGCTTATTCTCTTGCCAGCCTTAACCGGATCCGAAGAGTTAGCCGTTTAGAGGTTAGCCACGATACACGGCCGCTGAAGGCAAGCTTGCCGGCTACCAGAGCAACCGGAAGAGAAAAGCGAAAAAATTGCGAAAAACTTCTCATGTGCTCATCATTCTCATTTCTTTATTGATAGCAGGGGTGATACATACATGGTTCTTTCTCAAGTGTAGAATCGACGCAAGAGTGAAGCATTCCATGGCCTTTCCGTTTCATCGCCTTCCTTGTCCATCGTGTCCTTCTTGTGTTCGCGGGCGTCGATCAAGTAGTAGGCATTGTTGATGAGTGCTTTGCTTACGATGAATGGTCCCTCCCAGGGTGACGATAGCTTATGCATGTTCTTTGTGTCTTGAATTAGCCGGAGCACGAGGTCGCCTTCGCGGAATCGGACAGGCCTGACTTGCCGGCTGTGGTAGTTACGTAGCTGCTACTGATATATCGCCGACCTTGACTCGGCAAGCTGGCGCGCTTCTTCGAGTAGGTCCATCCCGTCTTCATAAGCTTGTTTTGCTTCTGCCTCCATGAACAAGACGATTCGAGGCGCGTCGTGCTCGATGTCGGTTGGCATGATGGCTTCAGCTCCGTGGACGAGGAAGAAGGGAGTGAAGCCGGTTGAGCGATTCGGAGTTGTCCTTAGGCTCCAGAGGACGAAAGGTAGTTCTTCTTCCCATGCGCCGGCTGCCCGCTCAAGCGGTTCGAGCAACCGAGGCTTGATGCCGGATAGGATGAGGCCGTTTGCCCGTTCGACTTGTCCATTTGATTGCGGATGCGCGATGGAGGCGACGTCGAGCCGGATGCCGGTCCTGCCACAGAACTTAGCGAATTCCCCCTTGATGAAGTTTGATCCGTTGTCCGTGATGATGCTGTTGGGGTAGCCGAAACGGTAGATGATGCTCTTGAAGAACTTGACTGCTGTTGGTCCGTCCAACTTTTTGATCGGCTTGGCTTCAATCCATTTTATGAACTTATCGACGGCCACCAGCAGGTGTGTCATGCCGCCACTGGACCTCTTCAGCGGGCCGACCATGTCTAGTCCCCAGACGGCAAACGGCCAGGTGATTGGAATCGTCTTGAGTGCTGAATCCGGTGTGTGTTTCTGCGTTGCGAATCGTTGACAGCCGTTGCAGAGCCGGACCAGCTGGTTTGCGTCCACTAGCGCAGTCGGCCAGTAGAAACCGTGCCTGAACGCTTTGGCCACGATTGCTCTTAATGACGCGTGGTGGCCGCATTCGCCCTGATGAATTTCCTTGAGGATCTTGATTCCTTCTTGGCTTACACAGTGCTGGAATATTCCAGAGACACTGCACTTGTACAACTCGTTGTTGATGATGGTGTAAGCACTTGCTCGGCGTTTGATTTGCCTGGCGACGAGCTCGTCCGCCTGGAGTTCGTCGTTGGCGAGGTAGGCGAGGAAAGGTTGGGTCCATGGCGGAGCTTCTTCGATGACGAGGATCTCGGCGGCTTCCAGCTTGCTCGAAGCCAGCCCGGCCGGCTCCGCGCCCGGCGGTATCCGGATGGAGTCGGAGCCTGGGCATGGCGTGATAGATGGCTTGTACAACTTCTCGAGGGCGACGCCGGGTGGGATTTCCTCGCGAAGAGAGCCAATGTTCGCCAAGGTGTCAGCTGCTTCGTTGTTGGAGTGGTGGATGTGGTGGAATTCACATCCGTCGAAGCATCCCGCGAGTTGCTGGACGTAGAAGCGGTAGGCGGCCATGTTGGGGTCCTTCGCGTCCCAATGACCGGTAGTTTGCTGGACCACCAAATCGGAGTCCCCATAGCAGAGGATCCGCTTGATATTCATAGCCTTGGCGAGCTTGAGGCCATGCGCGAGAGCTTCGTACTCGGCTACATTGTTGGACGCCGTGAAGTGGATTTGTAACACATATTCGAGCCGGCACCACTTGGGAGAGGTGAGGACGACTCCGGTGCCGAGCCCCCAGTATCTTTTGGAGCCATCGAAGTGCATGAGCCAATGCTGGCCGGAATCAGGTGGCGGTGGTACGTGATCCGTCTCCGTCCAGTTGGCAAGGAAATCGTCCAGCTCATGTGACTTGATCGCCGTTCTCTTGTCATATTCGACTCCGTGCGCCGTCAGGCTGATTGCCCATTTCGCAACTCTGCCAGTTGCGTCCTTGTTGCCCACGATCTCGGCAAGTCGAGCATCGCTTATCACCTTAATTGGATGCTCCTGGAATTAGTGCTTCAGCTTTTTCGTTGCCATGTACACGCCGTATACGAGCTTCTAGTAGTGCGGGTAGTTTTGCTTTGACTGCGAGAGCACTTCGCTGAGGTAGTAGACTGGCCGCTGCACCGGTCGCTGCTTGCCGGCTTCCTCTCGTTCCACCACCAAGACGATGCTGACGACTCGGTTGGAGGCGGCGATGTACAAGAGCATGGGCTCTTTTGGAGCCGGTGGTGCTAGGACCGGGTGGTGACCATCGCGCGCTTGAGCTCTTTGAAGGCAGCGTCGGCTGCGTCGCTCCAGCTGAACTTGTCCATCTTCTTCAGCAAATGGTACAGCGGGAGGGCCTTCTCCCCAAGCCGGCTGATGAAACGGCTGAGGGACGCCAGGCAGCCGGTGAACTTTTGGATGTCCTTGACGTTTCTTGGCTGTCACATGTTGTCGATGGCGGCGATCTTCTCCGGGTTGGCCTCAATTCCCCGTGCCGACACCAGATAACCGAGTAACTGCCCGGCTGGAACGCCGAACACGCATTTCTCCGGGTTGAGCTTCATCTGAAAGCGGCGCAGGTTGTCGAAAGTTTCTTTGAGGTCGGCGAGCAGAGTGTGCTTCTCCTTGGTCTTGATGATGATGTCGTCGACGTAGGCGTGAACGTTGCGACCGATTTGGTCATGCAAGCATTTCTGCATGCAACGCTTGTATGTCGCCCCGCGTTCTTCAAGCCGAATGGCATGGTGGTGTAGCAGTACGGGCCGTAGGGAGTGATGAAGGCGGTCTTGAGCTGATCGTCCGGATTCAATGGGATCTGGTGATAGCCGGAGTAGGCGTCGAGGAAGGACAGGAGGGCGCAGCCGGCTGTGGAGTCGATCACTTGGTCGATTCGTGGCAATGCGAAGGGGTCCTTGGGGCAGGCCTTGTTGAGGTGAGTGTAGTCGATACACATCCGCCACCACTTGTTCTTCTTTTCTACCAGCACTGGATTGGCTAGCCATTCTGTGTGTTGTACTTCCATGATGAAACCGGCTGCAAGCAACCGGGCTATCTCTTCTCCTATTATCTTCCTTCTTCCCTCCGCGAAGCGGCGCAGAGACTGTTTTACCGGCTTGGCATCTGGCCGGACGTGTAGAGAGTGCTCGGCGAGTTCCCTCGGTACACCAGGCATGTCCTTAGGGGACCACGCAAAGATGTCCCGGTTCTCACGGAGGAACTCGACGAGCGCGCTTTCCTATTTGGGGTCCAGGCTCGCCCCCACGGTGACGAACTTGGATTTGTCGCTGTCGTCGAAGTAGATCTTCTTAGTATCTCGTGCCGCTTGGAAGTTCGACTCGCTATCCGGCTTGGCCGACTCCGGTATCTCCAGCTTCTCTTCGCTGGCCTTGCGCTTGAATTGTAGCATTTCCTCGTTGCAGACCATGGTCTCGGCCACCTTCGCGCTGTCGGTGGCGCAGGCGATGGAGCGCTTGTAGTCTCCGGAGACGGTGATGATTCCGCGTGGGCCTGGGAGCTTCATCTCTAGGTAGGCGTAGTGCGGTACCGCCATGAACTTGGCGAGCGCCGGCCGCCCAAGTATGGCGTGGTAGGCGCTGGCGTGGTCAACCACCTCGACGGAGATGGTCTCGCGGCGATGGTTGCCCTTGGTGCCGAATAGAACGTCAAGCCGGATGAGCCGGCTCGTCCTGGCACAATGCCGTGGAAGACCGTCCGGCTGGGCGTCAAGCTGGACTCGGAGACGCCCAGCTTCTCCAGCGTGTCGCGGTAGAGGATGTTGATGCTGCTGCCTCCGTCGATGAGGACTCGTGAGAAGGTGCAGGCACGCTTGGGGGAGATGATCATGGGCTCCAGGACTAAAGCATAGCCGCCTGGATTAGGCATCAGCTCCGGGTGGTCGCTGCGATCCCACGTGATGGCTCCTTCCGACCAGTTGAGATACTGGGGAACTGGTGGAACCACGGCGTTCACCTCCTTGAACCGTTCTCGCCGGCTTCGTTTATCGTCGCGCTCGCTGACGAACATGATGTAGGCCGCGTCCGGGTTCCGGTATCCGTCAGGTTCCCCTGGCGGTGGAGTTGGGAGACGCTCCCTCCTTTGGTCTTCGCGTCGGCGGTCATCACGATTCCTGTCTTCACGACGCCTGTCGTCGCGTCTCCGGTCATCTCGTCCGGCTTCGTCCGGAGGCGGAGGCGTATTTCGTCGCTCGTACGGTGGCGGCCTTGGACGGCCAAGGTTGCATTGCCTGACGGTGTGGTTTGCCGGCCGGTCGCCGTGGTTCCGGCATGGTCGATCGAGTAGAGATTCGTAGTTGTTCTTCGCCCTTGTCCAGCGCATGTCGCCGCTCGTCCTCATGCGGCGGCTGTCGAAGCCTCCTGCCGGCCTTCCCTCGGTGGTGGCGACGACCTTGGATTCGATGCGGTCGTCCGTTAGCTTGCGTTTGCCAGATGTGTCGGAGTCGGGCCGGGTTGATCTTCCTCCCTCCTGGTTCTCCGTCCGGCTGCGGCGTGCAGCCGGCTCTGCCGTGATGATCCTTCCGGCTTCGTCGAGTCAGATCGGATTGTTCATGCCCGCGTCGGCGGTGGCGTACTCGTCGGCGATTGCCATGAGCTCCGCCATGGTCTTTGGACTTTTCCTCAGGAGCCTGTGCTTGAGTAGAGTCTGATCCCGGCAGCCTTGGACGAAGTACTGGACGGCTTGGAGTTCTAGGATCCCTTCGCAGGAGTTGCGTAAGCTGGTCCACAGGGTGTCGGGGATATGAACCCCGGATATCCCAAAGAGAACCTTTTCTTCAAAACTCCAGGATGCCGGTTGAACAAGTGCCGGCTGCTTGGCGCCGCCTGAAGCCAGCCGCCTGAAGCAGCCGCCTGCGTCTACCCGGAAGCGGACGGCCGGCTAGGCTGGAGCCGGACGCGAACAACCGACAACTCCGTACGGGTGGGCCCAGACCGCGTAACCGCTCCTGGCGAACAGTACTCACTGTCGGGCATCTCCTGTACCTAATCATGACAACAAGCTCCAGCCGGCTCGAAACCGTAGTGATGTCATAGGGGCAAACATGTAACTTCCCTGTAACCTAGAAACCCTAGATGCTGCCTATATAAAGCATGCAGGGGCCTCCTGCGCGAGGCAGGTGAATCACGTGAGGAGACAGATAGCATCATCTTCAACCTCCAGCCGGCTAGGATCTCCAGCCGGCTGCCACCCGAAACAGCTCTAGGAGCACCTCTGTAGTCCGATTCAGTGATCAAGCAATAAAAACAAGAAGAGCAGGACGTAGGGGTGTTACTTCCACAAGAGGGCCCCAAACCTGGGTAACTAGCGTGTGTTTGCATGCTTGTTGCCCAATCCCGCGCGAGCATCCAATCGTCGCCTGCCCCACACTCTTTTCCGTCTCTGATGGATATGTCGTGCAACCCACCACGACATTTGGCGCCCACCGTGGGGCTAGCGGCGAGCGGAGTCACGTTCTGTGCGGGATCCCGGACTGTAGATGGTCGGCGGGTCGTCTCTGGCCTCGTGCTCTCCATCGGCTCCGTCGGCTGCGTCCTCGACAACACCAACAGCTTTGCCGACGTGGACGTCGCCAGCGGAGGAGCGGTCGTCACCCTTGGCGATTTCCACGTCTACGTCGCCGTCGCCGCTCAGGAGTACCCGGAGGTGGTCTACTCTAGCTTGGCTCCTTCGATCTTCGACGCCAGCACCTGCAACGACGACTCCGCCTTCGGCTACCTCAACTCCGGCGACGCGGACCGCGACGTCGCCAAGCTCAACGTCTACGCCGAGGTGCACATGGTCGAGCACGCGGCGGTAGGAGGCCCCGTCGCCGCTACTGTTCATGAAGCAGGCGAACCTTCTCGTTTCCAGCGCAATCTGGAGGCCGACTTCGAGCTGCTAAGCACCCCCATCACGCCGGGTGCGGATCCGGCCAAGGCGGCGGCTGAACTCGAGAGGATGCATCAACAGATACTCGACAAGGCTCTTCACCTCGCATCCACGCAGCGCCGACTCAACGCTACGATGCGCGAGTACAACACCGTCCACGGTTTCGAGCCGACAAGGGGCAACACGGAGAAGCTGAATGAAGTCCGACGCAAAGGAGGGGATCTCGGAGGCGTCCTGAACCGTGCTGGCCAGCCGCACGAGCATTCGGACATCATCCTGCCCGAATACAGCAACCCGGTGCAAAACATGAAGGCTGCGGAGGCGGCCGTAGCAGAACTACCCCATCTCCAAGGCGAGGAGCTACGCCAGCAAGCGCGCCGAGTCCAGGAGCTCATCGCTGCGGCCAACCGGCAGCAACGCGAAACCGAGATAACGGCGAGCCGTGAGCATCATGAGCCGCCTACAGGCTACGATGCAGCTGGCAAGTCCAAGCAAGGCGCTGAGGCGTCATCCACGAGCCGCGGAAGGGCGAAGGACAAGCAAACACGAGTTCATCGCGAGGGGAGCGCGAGCTCGCATCCTCGTGACCACGGCCGCGATCCGGCTGGACGACGCGAAGACGGCAACCGGAGCGAGCCTCGAGCCGGACGGAACGTCAAGGAGCGAGTCGGCCACAAGGTCACCATCGACGAACGCCTGGGGCCGCTGGGACCCGAAACCAGCGACGACGCACGCCACCGCATCGACGTGCTCAAGCTGTCAAGCATCATCGAGGAAGAAGACATTGCCGCCCATCGTTGTTTCGGACCTCGCATCCGGAGCGAGCGATTCCCGAAGGGATTCACCCTTCCCAGGGACACTCCCAAGTACAACGGCACCGCGAAGCCGGAGGACTGGCTCGCCGACTACGTCACGGCGGTCAACATCGCAGGCGGCAACAAGCGGGTGGCCGTGCGCTACGTGCCACTCATGCTCCAGGGATCGGCACGGACTTGGCTCAACAGCCTTCCGAAGGAGAGCGTCAACAGCTGGCTGGACTTCGAGGAAGTGTTCAACCGCAATTTCACCGGCACCTACTTGCGCCCTGGCAACGCACAGCTGCTCGCGCTGTGCAAGCAGAAGGACGGTGAGTCGGACCGAGCCTACCTCACCCGATGGACAAGTCTTCGCAACTCCTGCGAGGGAGTTCTCGAGCTCCAAGCCGTCCAGTACTTCATCCAAGGCTGCCGGGACCAGACGCTGCTCAAGCACCGGCTCCTGCGGAAGAGCCCAAAGACCATGGCAGAGCTCATGGCAATCGCCGACGAGTACGCCACCGCCGACGCGGGCATGACCAACCCGATCCGACTCGACGAAGCCGGAAGAATCATCACGGCGGAGCCGGCTGCACGTCGCAGCCGGACGGAGAACCAAGAAGGAGGAAAACCGACCCGGCGTGACTCCGACGCGGCTGGCAAGCGCAAGTCCGCGGACGACCGCGTCGAGTCCAAGGTCGTCGCCACAACCGAGGGAAGGCCGGCAGGAGGCTTCGACAACCGCCGCATGAGGACCAGCAGCGACATGCGCCGAACAAGGGCGAGGAACAACTACGACTACTTGCTCGATCAACCGTGCCGGAACCATGGCGACCGGCCAGCAAACCACACCGTCAGGCAATGCACCCTCGGCCGCCCAAGGCCACCGCCATATGAGCGGCGAAACCCTCCTCCGCCTCGGGATGAAGCCGGACGGGACGATCGAGGACGCGATGACAGACGACGCGAAGATAGGAATCGCGAGGATCGCCAACGCGAGGAAGAAAGGAGGGAGCGCCTTCCAGCTCCGCCTCCAAGGGGTCCAGATGGCTACCAGAATCCGGATGCCGCCTACGTCGTGTTCGTCAGCGAGCGCAACGACAAGCGAAGCCGGCGCGAACGGTTCAAGGAGGTAAACGCGGTGGTTCCGCCTGTTCCCCAGTACCTCAACTGGTCGCAGGAACCAATCACGTGGGACCGCAGCGACCACCCGGAGCTGATGCCCAACCCAGGCGGCTATGCCTTAGTCCTGGAGCCCATGATCATCTCCGCCAAGCGCGCTTGCACCTTCTCACGCGTCCTCATTGACGGGGGCAGCAGCATCAACATCCTCTACCGCGACACGCTGGAGAAGCTAGGGATCTCCGAGTCCAGCCTGACTCCGAGCCGGACGGTCTTCCACGGCATCGTGCCGGGGCGAGCCGGCTCGTCCATGGGCCTCATCCGGCTGGACGTCCTATTCGGCACCAAGAGCAACCACCGCCGCGAGACTGTCTCTTTCGAGGTGGTCGACCACTCCAGCGCCTACCACGCCATCCTCGGGCGGCCGGCGCTCGCCAAGTTCATGGCGGTACCCCACTACGCCTACCTCAAGATGAAGCTACCAGGCCCACGCGGGATCATCACCGTCGCTGGAGACTACAAGCGCTCCATCGCCTGCGCCTCCGACAGCGCAAAGGTGGCCGAGACCATGGTCTGTAATGAGGAAATGAAGCAATTCAAGCGCAAGGCCAATGAGGAGAAGCTGGAGATTCCGGAGTCGGCCAAGCCGGCTGGCGAGTCGTGCTTCCAGGCGGCGCGAGACACGAAGAAGATCTACTTCGACGACACCGACAAGTCCAAGTTCGTCACCGTGGGGGCGAGCCTGGACCCCAAATAGGAAAGCGCGCTCGTCGAGTTCCTCCGTGGGAACCGGGACATCTTCGCGTGGTCCCCCAAGGACATGCCGGGTGTACCGAGGGAACTCGCCGAGCACTCTCTACACGTTCGTCCAGACGCCAAGCCAGTGAAGCAATCCATGCGTCGCTTCGCAGAAGGAAGAAGACAGTTGATAGGAGAAGAGATAGCGCGGCTACTCGCAGCCGGATTCATCAGAGAAGTGCAACACACGGAATGGCTAGCCAATCCAGTGATGGTGGAAAAGAAGAACAAGAAATGGCGAATGTGTGTCGACTACACACACCTCAACAAGGCCTGCCCCAAGGATCCCTTCGCACTGCCACGAATCGACCAAGTGATCGACTCCACGGCCGGCTGCGACCTCCTCTCCCTCCTCGACGCCTACTCCGGCTACCATCAAATTCCGCTGAACCCGGACGATCAGCTGAAGACCGCCTTCATCACCCCCTACGGCCCGTACTGCTACACCACCATGCCGTTCGGCTTGAAGAACGCGGGAGCAACATACCAGCGCTGCATGCAGAAATGCCTGCACGACCAGATCGGTCGCAACGCGCACGCATACGTCGACGACGTCGTCATCAAAACCAAGGAAAAGCACACCCTCCTCGCCGACCTCAAAGAAACCTTCGACAACCTGCGCCGCTTCCAGATGAAACTCAACCCGGAGAAGTGTGTGTTCGGCGTTCCAGCCGGACAGCTACTCGGCTACCTCGTGTCGGCACGAGGGATCGAGGCCAACCCGGAGAAAATCGCTGCCATCGACAACATGCGACAGCCGAGAAGCGTCAAGGACATCCAAAGGTTCACTGGCTGCCTGGCATCCCTCAGCCGCTTCATCAGCCGGCTCGGCGAGAAAGCCCTCCCGCTCTACCATTTACTGAAGAAGACTGAGAAGTTCGTCTGGAGCGACGCGGCGGACGTCGCCTTCAGGGAACTCAAGCGTGCGATGGCCACCGCCCCTGTCTTAGCACCTCCGACTCCAAAAGAGCCCATGCTTATGTACATCGCCGCCTCCAACCGAGTCGTCAGCGTCGTCCTGGTGGTTGAACGAGATGAAGCCGGCAAGCAGCGGCCGGTTCAGCGGCCAGTCTATTACCTCAGCGAGGTGCTCTCTCAGTCAAAGCAGAATTACCCACACTACCAGAAGCTCGTATACGGCGTGTACATGGCCACGAAGAAGCTGAAGCACTACTTTCAAGAGCATCCAATCAAAGTGATAAGCGACGCACCGCTTGCCGAGATCATAGGCAACAAGGACGCAACCGGCCGAGTCGCGAAATGGGCGATCAACCTGACGGCGCACGGAGTCGAATACGACAAAAGAACGGCAATCAAGTCACAAGAGCTGGCTGATTTTCTAGCCGACTGGACGGAGACGGACCACATTCCACCGCCACCCGACTCCGGCGAGCATTGGCTCATGCACTTCGATGGTTCCAAAAGATACTGGGGACTCGGCGCCGGAGTCGTCCTCACCTCACCTAAGGGGGGCCGACTCGAGTACGTGCTACAAATCCACTTCACGGCGTCCAACAACGTAGCTGAATATGAAGCTCTCGCACATGGCCTCAAACTCGCCAAGGCCATGAACATCAAGCGGATCCTCTGCTACGGCGACTCCGACTTGGTGGTCCAGCAAACTACTGGCCATTGGGACGCCAAGGACCCCAACATGGCCGCCTACCGCTTCTTCGTCCAGCAGCTCGCGGGGGATGCTTCGACGGATGCGAATTTCACCATATACACCGCTCTAACAACGAGGCGGTCGACACTTTGGCGAACATTGGCTCTCTCCGCGAGGAAATCCCACCCGGCGTCGCCCTCGAGAAGCTTTACAAGCCATCCATCACGCCGTGTCCCGGCTCCGACTCCATCCGGATGCCGCCTGGCGCGGAGTCGGCTGGGCCGGCTCCAGGCGAGACGGAATCCGTCGAGGTCCTCGTCATTGAAGAAGCTCCGCCATGGACCCAACCCTTCCTCGCCTACCTCGCCAACAACGAGCTCCCGGCGGACGAGCTCACCGCCAGGCAAATCAAACGCCGGGCAAGTGCTTACACCATCATCAACAACGAGCTATACAAGCGCAGCGTCTCTGGGATATTCCAGCGTTGTGTGAACCAAGAAGAAGGAATCAAGATACTCAAAGAAATCCATCAAGGCGAATGCGGTCATCACGCATCCTCAAGGGCAATTGTGGCTAAGGCGTTCAGGCACGGGTTCTATTGGCCGACTGCGCTGGCGGACGCAAACCAGCTGGTCCGGCTCTGCAATGGCTGTCAGCGATTCGCGACGCAGAAGCACACGCCGGCTTCAGCACTCAAGACGATTCCTATCACTTGGCCGTTTGCCGTCTGGGGACTCGACATGGTCGGCCCGTTGAGAAGATCCAGCGGAGGCATGACACACCTGCTGGTAGCAGTCGACAAATTCACGAAGTGGATTGAAGCTAAGCCGATTAAGAAACTGGATGGACCAACAGCAGTCAAGTTCTTCAAAAGCATCATCCACCGCTTCGGATACCCCAACAGCATCATCACGGACAACGGGTCGAACTTCGTCAAGGGAGAATTCGCCAAGTTCTGCGGCAGGACCGGCATCCGGCTCGACGTGGCCTCTGTTGCACACCCACAGTCAAATGGGCAGGTCGAGCGGGCAAACGGCCTCATCCTATCCGGCATCAAGCCTCGGTTGCTCGAACCGCTCGAGCGAGTAGCCGGCGCGTGGGAAGAAGAACTACCTTCCGTCCTCTGGAGCCTAAGGACGACACCGAATCGCTCAACCGGCTTCACCCCCTTCTTCCTCGTCCATGGGGCTGAAGCCGTCATGCCAACGGACATTGAGCACGACGCGCCCCGGATCGTGCTGTACACCGAAGCACAAGCTAAGCAAGCCTACGAGGATGGAATGGACCTGCTCGAGGAAGCACGCCAGATTGCCGAGTCAAGGTCGGCGATGTACCAGCAACAACTACGCAACTACCACAGTCGGCGCGTCAAGCATGTCCGCTTTCGCGAAGGCGACCTCGTGCTCCGGCTCATCCAGGATACCAAGAATATGCACAAGCTCTCATCGCCATGGGAAGGACCATTCATCGTAAGCAAAGCGCTCATCAATGACGCCTACTACTTGATCGACGCCCGCGAACGCAAGAAGGACACGATGGACAAGGAAGGCGATGAAACGGAAAGGCCATGGAACGCGTCACTCTTGCGTCGATTCTACACCTGAGAAAGAACCATGTATGTATCACCTATGCTATCAATAAAGAAATGAGAATGATGAGCACATGAGCAGTTTTTTGCAACTTTTTCCGCAATTTCTTTCCGGTCCTTCCGGCAGCCGGCAAGTTTGCCTTTAGCGGCCGTGTAGCGTGACTAACCCCTAAACGGTTAACTCTTCGGATCCGGTTAAGGCCGGCAAGAGAATAAGCTGGAGGGGGCCAACAACGTGAAAAACGCAAAAAGGGAAATAATGCCGGCTGGAATAATGTTCTTCTGTAAACTCGGCCAAGCCGGCAGTCGGCAACCGCTTCTCCTATTACGGACGATTAACTACACAACGCTAAACGGCTAACTCTTCGGATCCGGTTAAGGCCGGCAAGAGAATAAGCTGGAGGCTGACTGTATGCGAAAGACATAAGAAACAGAAATCGTTGCCGGCTGAAAAAACTCTGGCCCAACAAACCGGATCCTAACGGTGTAGTAGTGTGCATGATCCCGCTAGACGGTGAAGTGCACACGAACGACGGCGGGAAAGGCTACAGGCGAGAACGAAGCTAATTAAAACAAAATAAAAATGCTCTCCATGGTTGAAAGAACAAGCTAACCACTTCGTCGTTTTATTTTGCGCACGAAAATGCCGCCAAACGGCTTCGAGAGTTCAAGCCGGACACAAGCATGACGAGCAGGAAGGGATAACTGCGCATAAGTAAACAAGTACAGGAGCAAAAGCAAGTAGCATTAAACGTCAAGGGCAAGGCTTTACAGATAGAGGCTGAACAACAAAACAAAAAAGGGAAGTCCACAGGCGGACCTTCCCCGCGCAACTACAAGGTCGAGCCGGCAGAGAGCTCCCTAAGCGGCATCCGTCATCTTCCCGGATCCACCTATCTTCTTGCCAACCCAGTGCTTGATGCAGAGGGTGCCGTCGAACACCTTCACGAAGAAGACGCCTTTGTCACGCCGAAGACGGAAGCAGAGAATGAAGCCGGCTTCGAGCTCGTAGAAGTCAGCGAACTCGTCCCAACCCCTGACAAACTCCACCTTGTTGACAACAGCATTACCCTCCACCTGGGAGGTGAACCGGACGGTTGCATTCCAGGGACCCTGGGAAGCACCCTCACGGAAGAGCTTGAACTTGAAGTGGCCAACGCCCGGAAGCGCGTCGGCGAAGGCATCAGGAAGCCTCTGCACCGGCCCAGTAACTGGCGAATGCAGGATCATGAGGAACTCCCCGATGGGGAACACACCCCAACCCGGGCGCCGGGGATTCTCAAGGGAATCGGAGGAGGCGGAAGACAACTCCGCGATGTCTTCCTCGCTGTCAGCGACAGCAGAGGGGCATATTTGGGAACCGGGTCAAAACCCGGAGGCGGAAGAACAGGGGTGGTTTCCTCCTCGTTCGACGAGTCGTGAAGAACAAGGAGGTTCTTGCCACGACCAACGCCACCGCCAGCGCCACCACCGACGGCACCTGCCTTCTTCGAGCCAGCGCGGCTGCCGCCCCTGCCGCGGCCAGCGCTGCTACCGGCGGCAGCGGAGGCGACCGCCTTTCCCCGCCCTTGACCGCCTTTCTTAGGGGGACGACCGCGAGGACGTTTCGCCGGAGGTGCAGTGACGGTTTCCTCAGCAGCAACATCCATAGGCTCAGACTTCACCATGGCGAACCTGCGAAGGAACAATAGGACGAAGACGAAGGAAGAGCAAGAAAGCGCAGTGAGAAGGAAGAAAGAAAATTGTGAAGCTTTATAGCACAACCAAGAGACAACGTGGGAGACCCAACCGTCACCCACGATCCCACGATCTACACGTGGCAACGAAGTTCAGATGACGGGACCTTTCAGTAACTGCAACCGGGTCCACGCACAGAAGCCAAGGAGCCAAGCCGTCAGCCGGCATAAAATTCCCGGGGGCCGCCAAGCCGTCAGCCGGCATAAAATTCCCGGGGGCTGCGCAGCCGCCAAGCCGGCTCCGCAGACCCGGACGCATATATAAATCACCCCAAGTCACGGACTCGGGGGCTGCCAAGCCGTCAGCCGGCATAAAATTCCTGGGGGCTGCGCAGCCGCCAAGCCGGCTCCACAGACCCGGACGCATATATAAATCACCCCAAGTCACGGACTCGGGGGCTGCCAAGCCGTCAGCCGGCAAAAAATACCCGGGGTCTGCGCACCCGCCAAGCCGGCTCCGCAGACCCGGACGTATATATAAATCACCCCAAGTCACGGACTCGGGGGCTGCCAAGTCGTCAGCCGGCATAAAATTCCCGGGGTCCGCGCACCCGCCAAGCCGGCTCCGCAGACCCGGACGCATATATAAATCACCCCAAGTCACGGACTCGGGGGCTGCCAAGCCGTCAGCCGGCATAAAATTCCCGGGGCTGCGCAGCCGCCATGCCGGCTCCGCAGACCCGGACGCACATATAAATCACCCCAAGTCACGGACTCGGGGGCTGCCAAGCCGTCAGCCGGCATAAAATTCCCGGGGGCTGCGCAGCCGCCAAGCCGGCTCCGCAGACCCGACGCATATATATATCACCCCAAGTCACGGACTCGGGGGCTGCCAAGCCGTCAGCCGGCATAAAAAACTCAGGAGCTGCGCACCCGCCAAGGCGGCTGCCCAGACCCGGACGCATATATATATCACCCCAAGTCACGGACTCGGGGGCTGCCAAGCCGTTAGCCGGCATAAAAAACCCGGGGGCTGCGCGCCCGCCAAGGCGGCTGCCCAGACCCGGACGCAAATTCATAACACCCCAAGTCACGGACTCGGGGGCTGCGCGATGTAACGACGACCGAAGAAAAGCGAAAGACAAACAAAAAGAAGTGAAAATTTCGACCCGGCTAGATGCTCAAGCCGGCCCAAAATTCGGGGGCTAGGCATGGTGATTATCATCACCAAAACGAGCACGAATCCCGGCGCAAAGACCCAACAATCACAGAGAAAGCGGCACTCATAATAACAGTCTACGGCAGGAAGCAGAATATCGAATTTTTACAAGACAATCTTCAAAAGTGCACGACATAACAAGGTGAACAATGTGGCAGGACGGTTAATAATACAGAACGACAGTTACACCCGGCATTCCAGGGAGACAAGTAAATCAGGCAGTAGCAGCATCAGTGGCACCAGCGGCGCCGCCGGCTCCAGTATCTTCAGCAGGCTGTGGCGCCGAAGATGGTTCAGCAGGAACAAGCTTCGTCAGGTCCACCGCCTCGGCAATTCGCCCTGAGGCTACGGCGATTTCCGGACGCAGGCTTGCGAGGGATGTCCCAGTGCGGAAGCCATCCAACAGCCTGCTCATCAGCATGCCAGGATACCACGACTTCACCACGGCCAGTGCCATGTCGGTGCCTCCGCGCGCCGCCATCTCCACCTGCTCGTTGATGCCAACTGGCGCCCCTTCAAGCCGGGTGGATAAATCATGGAGAGCAGCTGGCAAGGGAGCATCCGGCCACAGGTTCTCAAGCATGCCGCCATCCGCTTCTTTCAGCCGATCGAACTCCTGGCCGAATTGAAGAAGACGAGAGACGGCTGTCGGAGTAGACCCAGCAGCAGCATCGGAGGACTCCGGTCGAGAATGAGCCGAGGCAGCATATCTTTGGATTTGCGCGTCTACCTCGGGATAAAGTCCTGCATTTCAAACCAGTGAGGCCGAGTAGAAGACCCCAAGCAAGAAATCAAGTAGAAAGGAGACTTCACTTACCGAGGATCAGCTCGTTCACGCGCTCGACCTCCTTGACCAGGCCGCCCACCAGCCGCTCATGCTCGAGCTCACGTGCCTTGGCCGCTTGGACGATCAGGTCGTTGTTCTCGACGGAATCCTTCAGCAGATCCCTCAGCTCGGTCGCATTCTCGCGGAGGGACTCAATCTCGCTCTGCTTCCGGCGCACGGCTTCCCGCAGTTTCGCCGCCTCCTCGTCCAGCCGGACGGCCTCGAGGCGGCGCTCCTCCGACACCTTTTCCGCCGCCTGGAGATCGGCCTTGGTCGAGGTCAGGGCGGCATCCTTCTCCTTTAGCTGTTTCTCCAAGCCGGCGCGGGAGGTGGCGTCGCCTGCGGGGATCGGACCATCGTCAAGTCAAGACACGCAAGAGAAAAATGCAGAATGACAAGACAGAACGCGAGCAGGAAAGAAAGCTAGACCTTTAGCCGCCTCAAGCTCTCATTTGAGCAATGCTGTCTCTTTAGCCGCCACGGTGAAGCCTTGCTCGACGGAGGAGCAGAGCAACGTTACGTTGGCCAGGTTCTCCCTGGCCGTCTGCTCCGCTAGCGCGGCAAGGGGGATCCTCCCCGACGCGTCGGGCCGAGCCGGCACCGGCCCGGAGTATGGCGGAGAAGACACCAAGATCGACTGGCGAGGACTAGGGAGTGAAGCCGTCACCTCCTCAATGGCCTTGCCCTTGGCCGTCTCGGCCACCGCCGAGGAAGGAGTGGGGAAGGCGAGGTATCCGGCCCCGGCGCCGGGCCGAGGGACTATTTGGAAGGCGTCCACCGACGCCTCAGCAACACCAGCCGAAGGTGGAGGGTTGGAGTCGACCACGGGATGAACGGCGCTTGTCGACACCGGGTCGACCACTTCCACGTCCGCCGTCACAGTCGCCGCCTCTGAAGGCGGATTAGCTGCCTGCGCCGCAGGGGCCTCGGTAGCAGGCACCGAGGCCGACTCCACCACCGCGACAGTTGCCGTCTCCACTATTGGGAGCGGTGCCCTACAAACCAAGGAAAGCGTCACCACCAAGTACAAGTAACAAGATTTCTACCACAAGACGAAGGCTTACCCGTCACACGAGCCCAGGACCCTGGCTGTCCTCCTCTTCAAGCGCTTCGGTGGGGGAGACGGCACAGCGTCGGACAGGCGCTTCACGCCTCCGGAGGGTGCCTCGCCGCCCTTCGCCGAAACAGCGGAGTCTTCAGCCGGCCGCTCTGCGCTGGCCGGCACCACCTTAGCCCCAGCACCGGCCTCCGCGGTCTTGCGGACATCCGCGCTTGCTCCCGCCCCCGCCTCAGCCGCCTCGGCAGCCGCTGGTTGCTTCGCGGCCGCCTGGGCGTCCATCTCCGCCCGGATCGAATCCGCCTGCGCCAGCTCCGCGTAAACAGCTTTCTCCATATCCTCGATACCCGAGTCATAACCCAGAACAACAGGAGGAGAAGAATTAACCACCTGGGCGCGGGACCCGTCGGCGGCGGGTTCTGCCCTCTCCACGTCCGCCGCCCTCGTCCTCTCCTCGTCCTCCTTCGAGGCCAGCAGCTGCTCCACAGTCATACCAATGTCAGATGTCTCCAAAGCCAAAACCGCTTGCGTCGTTTGAGCATAAAACTCCCTCTCCAAATCACTCGGGTCCAAGTCATAAATAAAATCACCACGAGGAACGTGGCCAGTCACCTCATTGTCGACCCCACCAGTGGGGGCATCCGCCTTCTCCGCCAGCCTGGCGTCAACCTCGGCCCTAACCTCGGCCACAATCTCATCCGCCCGGACCTCCGCCGTGGTTCTCCCGGCGGGCATCAAGCCGGCCGTCGTAGGCCGGGACGACGAGAGAGCTAACTTCTTGGCGGGCAGCACGCCCCGCTTCTCGAACGCGCCCTTCCGCTTGGGCGGCGCGGCATTCGCATCGACATCGGCGGCCGACTTCGACCGCCTCTCCCTCACGATCCGCCGGGGAAGGACCACCTTCTTCCGCGCCGCCGCCTCCAACTCCTTGGTCCGGCGGGAGGATGTCGCCGGCTTGGAGGCTGGCACGGAAGAAGAACCTTCAGAGTCCGGCTCGGAACCGCTGGAAAGATTCACTACCACGCGCATTACAACATCAGTTTGCCCGGCGACGCCGGGCTCGGGAGACTTACCGCGAGGCGACAAGATGGGAGGAGGGGCGACGCGCTCAAGGTCCTCGCCCTGGTCGGCTACCGGCTCGGAGTCGGAACTGGCGGAGGGGACAGGGCTCGTTGCGGTGTGGGCGGCGTCGTCATCGTCTCCGCCATCCTCATCAGCACCGGCGCCCCCGCCGGACGACTCGGTGGTGTCGCCGCGCCCATCCGGGCCGGCGCGGGCGCCGCCGCCCGATTCGTCTTCAGCGGCGGCGTCCACGTCTCCTTCCACCTCCACGTCGGCGGACTCCGCCTCCTCCAGTAACCTCGTCAGAGCCCTGGTGAAGGGACCACTGATGTCGGGCTCGAAGACGACTTCGAAGTCCTCGACCTTCTGAAGGTTGCAAAGCTGTGTGACAGGCCGGCTGAGTTAGGCGGCAGCCGGACGAAAAAATCGAAGACAGACGAAATTACAAAGACTAACCTCGGGGGCACGTTCCTCGCGGGTGAACGGCTCGACCCCGAAATCCCATTCCACCTGGACCCGGTCGGTGATCAGGCGGCGAGCCCACTTGCGGAGGCCCTTCTGGCCCGGCAACTCCAAGCAGGTCCGGCTGGGATCCCGGGGGCCGGAATAGAAGCACATCTTGTGCGGGCGAGCTTGTAGCGGATACGTCAGCCTCGACAGCCACGTCAAGGTCAGATCCCTGGACGTTAGGCCGCCCGCCACCAATGACTTCAGCCGGTCAAACAAGATCTTCTCGAGGGCCGCGTCCACAGGCGGTTTCCGGAGCCAAGACCTCGCAGCCGGCAGCGAGTTGGAGAAGGCCGGAAGGCCGATCCGGTCGGCGCCCGTAAGATTCCGGACGTAGAAGTAGGTACCTTGCCACTTCTTGATGGAATCGGGCAGGTTGATCTTGGGCAGCGGCGTGTTCTTCGCGCTGATGGAGATGCCACCGCAGTCGCGCTGCTGCCCAGCGGTCGTCTGAGACCGCAGGAAGAAGAACATACCAAAAATCTCCATGCTGGGTCAGATGCCCAAGTACTCTTCGCATAGCACGACGAAGCAGGATAACTGGGTGATGCAGTTCGCCCCCAGATGATGGGGCTGCAGCCCGTAGAAGCGCAAGAACTCCGCGAAGAAGGAGCTCACCGGGAGCCCCATTCCCCGCTCCAAATGCGAGGAAAAGACGACGACCTCGCCATTCTTGGGCCCTGGCGAAATTTCCCCTTCGGGGGGCACACGGGCTTCCACATCGCCCGTCATTCCCAAGAACTTGCTCCGGCGGAACTTCCAAAGGTATTCGTCATCTACGGAGGAGCCCATCCATGATCCCGAGCTCGCCATGGAGTTTCGATTTCCCGTTGCGAGAGATGCGAATGCGAGGAAGGCACGCACAAGAAATAGGATGGACAAGAGCTAGGGAGCGCAAGAAGCAGCAAAGGAGACGAGACAGGAATGGGGAACGGAAGCTCTGGCCGTTCCCCCTCTTTCCACTTTAAAGGCGGGGCAGGCGGAACCGTGCCGCCCATTACGCCGCGTGGCGGGCAACCGTGCCGTACTTTCCGCAGACGATCCCGCAAGCAAGCAGTTGCCACAGAAAATCCGGTCCGAGGAAGCCGAGGCGACGAACACCAGGCCTCGGGCAGAACACCAACGGCTCTCCGAGGCGGCAGGCCGTGGCTGACGTAGGCCACGACCCGAGTCCTCGAGCCGGCCAATCCAGACCGGAAAAATCTGCAGGTCCTACGCCGTGAAGCCGGACTATCCAACGATAACTTCAACGACCCGCAACCAAGGACAGGAGCGCCCGACGAGAACCCCTCACCAGCAAGCTTCGGTTCCACCCGGCATCAGTTCCACCCGGCGCCGACTCCAACCTCGACATTTCAACCACAACGATTCAAGACAACAAGCTCCAGCCGGCTCGAAACCGTAGTGATGTCATAGGGGCAAACATGTAACTTCCCTGTAACCTAGAAACCCTAGATGCTGCCTATATAAAGCATGCAGGGGCCTCCTGCGCGAGGCAGGTGAATCACGTGAGGAGACAGATAGCATCATCTTCAACCTCCAGCCGGCTAGGATCTCCAGCCGGCTGCCACCCGAAACAGCTCTAGGAGCACCTCTGTAGTCCGATTCAGTGATCAAGCAATAAGAACAAGAAGAGCAGGACGTAGGGGTGTTACCTCCACAAGAGGGCCCCGAACCTGGGTAACTAGCGTGTGTTTGCGTGCTTGTTGCCCAATCCCGCGCGAGCATCCGATCGTCGCCTGCCCCACACTCTTTTCCGTCTCTGATGGATATGCCGTGCAACCCACCACGACACCGGGTGAGGTAAGCACGGTCCGACTCGCCTTCCTTCTGCTTGCACAGCGCGAGCAGCTGTGCGTTGCCGGGGCGCAAGTAGGTGCCGGTGAAGTTGCGATTGAACACCTCCTCGAAATCCAGCCAGCTGTTGACGCTTTCAGCCGGAAGGCTGTTCAGCCAAGTCCGAGCCGATCCCTGGAGCATGAGAGGCATGTAGCGTACGGCCACCCGCTTGTTGCCGCCTGCGATGTTGACCGCCGTGACGTAGTCGGCGAGCCAGACCTCCGGCTTCGCGGTGCCCTTGTACTTGGGTGTATCCCTTGGGAGGGTGAATCCCCTCGGGAACTGCTCGGTCCGGATGCGAGGTCCGAAGCAGCGATGCGCGGCGACGTCCTCTTCTTCGATGATGCTTGACGCCTTGAGCGAGTCGATGCGGTTGCGCGCGTCGTTGCCCGTTTCGGGCCCCAGTGGCCCCAGGCGCTGGTCGATGGTGACCTTGTGTCCGACTCGCTCCTTGACGCTGCGGCCGGCTGGCGGCTCGTTCCGGTCGCCGTCTTCACGTCGCCCAGCCGGATCACGGCCATGATCACGAGGATGTGAACTTGCGCTCCTTTCGTGATGAGCTCGTGGTTGCTTGTCCTTCGCCCTGCCGCGGCTCGTGGATGACGCCTCGACGCCCTGCTTGGACTTGCCGGCTGCGTCGTAGCCTGGAGGCAAATCATGTTGCTCCCGGCTCGCTGTTGCCTCGGTTTCGCGTTGCTGCCGGTTAGCCGCGGTGATGAGCTCTTGGACCCTGCGTGCTTGTTGACGTAGCTCCTCGCCTTGAAGATGAGGTAGTTCTGCTGCTGCCACCTCCGCAGCCTTCATGTTTTGCACCGGGCAGCTGTACTCGGGCAAGACGATGTCCGAATGCTCGTGCGGCTGGCCAGCACGGTTCAGGGCACCGCCGAGATCCCCTCCTTTGCGCCTAACTTCGCTCAGCTTCTCCGTGTTGCCCCTTGCCGTCTCGAAGCCGTGGACGGTGTTGTACTCGCGCATCGTGGCGTTGAGCCGGCGCTGTGTCGATGCGAGGTGGAGAGCCTTGTCGTATATCTGTTGACGCATCCTCTCGAGATCAGCCGCCGCCTTGGCTGGATCCGCACCTGGCGCGATGGGGGTGCTCAGCAACTCGAAGTCAGCTTCGAGGTTGCGCTGGAAGCGAGAGGGTTCTCCGGCTTCGTGAACAGTTGTGGCGATGCCGCCTCCCATCGCCACGTGCTCGACCATGTGCACCTCGGCGTAGACGTTGAGCTTGGCGTCGTCGCAGTCCGCGTCGCCGGAGCTGAGGTAGCCGAGGGTGGAGTCGCTGTCGCGGATGCTGGCGGTGAAGACCGAAGGAGCCAAGCACGAGTAGACCTCCTCCGGGTACTCCTTGGTGGCGACGGCGACGTAGACGTGGAAATCGCCGAAGGTGACGACGGTGCCTCCGCTGGTGAAGCCCACGTCGGCGAAGCTCCTGGTGTTGTCGAGGACGCACCCGATGGAGCCAATGGAGAGCACGAGGCCGGAGACGACTCGCCGATCATCTACGGTCCGGGATCCCGCGCAGAACGTGATTCCGTTCGTCGCGAGGCCCACGGTGGGCGCCAAATGTCGTGGTGGCTTCAGCGACATATCCATCAAAGATGGAAAAGAAGTGTGGGACAAGGCAGTGATGGCGCTCGCGCGGGATTGGGTAGCAAGCACGCAAACACACGCAATGTACCCAAGTTCAGGGCCCTCGTGGTGAGGTAACACCCCTACGTCCTGCTCTTCTGGATTGTTATTGCTTAGATCATGAAATCGGGCTACAAGTAATGCTCCTGGAGCTGTTTCGGGGTGTAGCCGGCTTGAACTACTGGGTCGGCTGGAGGTGGAAGATGGCTATGATCGTGAACGTGGTGGTGGCTCTCTCTGTCTTGTGTGTCTCCGTTGTGCCCCTTGTTTCAGGGGACCCTGGCCTGCCTTATATAGGCAACAGGCTAGGGTTTTGGGTTATAGGGAAGTTACAGGTTCACCCCTATGACATCGCTACAGTACAAGGCCGGCTTGGGCTGGTTCATCATTGTGTTGTAGGCATAACGCCCGACAGGGGGCACTGTTCACCTATGGCGGTTGTGTGAAGCTGGCCCACCAGTACGGATTGGTCGGCGGGTTGGTCCGGCTGCTCCAAGTCGGGTCGTCGTGGATGCCTTCAAGCCGGATCATCGGGTCCGCCTTGAACCTGCCGGCTTGAGTCCTTTGGTGAATTTGGCCTCCTTGGGGTATCTGGGGTTCGTCTCCCCAACACGCGGCGTCCGTGGTTCCGGAGGTCGAGGACGCAGGAGACGATGGCGCGCTGCTCGTTGGAGGAGAAGATGGCTGTGTGGAGCTCCTGGCCCTAGAGCACGTGCCAGACAACAACGGTGGTGTGGCGCTACGAGAAGTCCTTGCGCCAAACATCGCCCTTACCCTCGCCAGACAGCGGCGGCGCCGACGACTGTGACATCGCGGCGGCGTCCAGCCTTGGAGCGGAGCCGAGCAAGGGGATGACGACTTTCGAGTGCACGCATGATGATTTGATTGGTGTATTCGCTCGAGAGTTTCGTTCGAGGCTACCGAAGGAGCCCCCACGGTGTGGGGTTGGGCCGGTATTTCCGGACGAAATATGGGGCACGACCGGACGAAAATAGGCTATGGGGCGCGCGAGTGGGCATCGTTTTTGGTCCGGCGCGCCCCATAGGGCTATTGGGTGGGTTTTGGGGCCTACGAGTGTAGATGCGTGGAGATGCTCTGAGTACCATTCAGAGGAGCACCACCCTAAAAACCAACACCGGATGCAACTGGATGGTCAGGCTCAAGGATGTAAAACATGATGGCCGTCATGGATCAAGGGTGTCCTAGCTTTACCGTTGATCACCTGATCAAGAGCCTACTTCGTGACTTTCAAGCTCCTAAAACAAGATGTGTACATGGTTACCATCTTTGACTACAGTTGGTTGATACGTCCATTTCGCATCACTATTTTACATTATAATTTGTCTTTATTCATTGATATATTTCATATTATGATATATTGCTTATGTTATTTTATCTTATTTTACAGGTTTTGCAATTATGGGGGATTCATTTGCCGGAGTTCGGAAACAGCTGGAAAAGCACCTGTCAAGACACCTGACCTCTGAAGCCCCAAAAATTTCAGAAAAATAAGAAAGGCATTATTTCGGGAAATAAGCCATGGAGCCAGAAGAGGGCACATAGGTGAGCCACCAGGGGCAGGGCGACCCCTGGCCGTGGGTCCACCTAGGACCGCGGGTGAGACCCGCCCCTGGGCCCTGTGGACCTCCCTCCGGCACCCCTTTGGCGTACTTCTTCTCCTTGACCTAAAAATGTCGGGGGCATCCACACATAATTTTCCCACCGCCTCTGCGAGGCGGAAACCAGACAGAGAGAAGAAGGTCTCCGACAGGGAGAAATCTACCGGGGAAATTCCCTCCGGAGGGGGAAATCATCGCCATCGCCAACCATCACTCCGGGCATCTTCGGGGTCGTCATAAACATTATCTCCACCACCAGCACCATCATTAACCCATTTCATCTCGTTGTAGCTTTTGAAGTTGTGACTTGTCTAGTTCATTGGGATCACTTCCCGGGTGTTAATTACTGTTTGTAGTTGATGCTTGAGAGTTTTATCGATGAATTATTGTTACGATCAGACTGTTACCCATATTCATATCACCTCTGATCATGATCCATATGATGTCTTGTGAGTAGTTCGTTTGGTTCTTGAGGACATGGGGAAAGCCTAGTTGCTAGTAATTGCATAATATGGAGTAATATTTAATTGTTTGATAATAAATGTTGTGGTGTTATTCCTCTAGTGGTATCGTGTGAACGTCGACTACATGAGACTTCACCTTTTAAGGGTCTAGGGAATGCATGGTGTATTTAGTTTGCTTATGGTAGGGTTGCCGGAGTGACAGAAACCTGAACCCCAATTCGCAAGCTAGTGCACTAGAGAGTGTAGGATCCTGAAGTTTAAAGTTGTGGTTAGGTTGTTATCTTAATTACTTTCTTATAGTTGCGGATGCTTGTAAGATGTTTAATCACAAGTATGCATTTGTCCAAGTAAGGGCGGTGCATTAGCGTAGGTTCACCCATACAACACTTATCAAAACATTGAAGATTAATCAACGTCTTGCAATGAAAGTAACTTGGCAGAAATTCCCATGTGTCCTCAGGAACGTTTTAATCATCATAAGTAACACCACTGGCTTGTCCTTTGTGCTAAAAAGGATTGGGCCACTTGCTGCAACAATAGTTGCAATCTCTTGTTTACTTGTTCTTTATTTTCTCATTACAACAAAAATCCATAAATATTTTCCTTTTAGTGTTTATAGTGAAACCTTGCTGAAATCCACTTGTCAACACCTTCTGCTTCTCGTTGGGTTCAACACTCTTACTTATCAAAAGGACTACAATAGATCCCCTGTAGTTGTGGGTCATCATTGGTCAGTTGCCATGGTCAACGAGGACTAGAGGGTTAAGCCCCCGTCCCGCCGCGGTGATCTTTAAGTATGTCTGTTGATTATATTGGCCTTGTTTGTTTGGGCTGCGGCTGTGGCTGAAGCGGCTGTGGGCTAGTTGTGGTGGCAAAGCTACTGTGTCGGTGAAGCAGCTGTGATGAGCGTTGGTCGTTTGGCAATACAGCTGTGGACTGACTGTGAGCTAAGAAAATGTCTGAAATACCCCGAGATACCTAGACCGCTCTGATTTGTTATTTCTAAGTTAATCATGTGTTGTAATACTAATTTAGAAATAATAAATATTTTCATGTGTATTAATCTATTAAATTACAATAATATTAGGCACGTTTGAACTTATGCCATTTCGGTTTGTGGACACCAAAACATTAGTCAATGACATGCCGAAGAGAAGAGTGAGCATGAAACGAACACCAAAATTTCGGAAAATGATGCAGCTTGTAATATCTACTCTACGTTATTTTTTCCCTTGCTGCCTTAATGACAGTGGCATAAAATATCAACCTCTGACAATCTGAATAGTGCACACCACCTTCACATTATCACATAGCGTAAAGTACATACATCAGCATCACCAGTACACCACCGAGCACGTACTACCTCCGTTCCTTTTTACTCTGCATATTAGGATTTTGTTAAGTCAAACGTTTTAAAGTTTGACCAAGTATATAGAACAAAATACCAACACTTCTAATATCAAATCAATATAATATAAAACTATATTTCATTGTGAATCGAATGACAATGGTTTGATACTACGAAATGTTGATATTTTTTCCTATAAAATTGGTCAAACTTTGTTGAGTTTGACTTAAGACAAGTCTAATATGCAGAGTAAAAAGAAACGGAGGGAGTAGATGAGAGAGAAAGCAGGGCAACCGCAGCAGCTATCACACCGAACAAGAAAAAAATGGGCCGGTCACCTTCTCTGTTTCAATGGGAACTTGGGATGGCGGCTCTGGAGTCTGGACAGGAAAAGAGCGTTGACCAGGGAACGGGCAGATGGCAAGGACGGATACGGCAAGTCGGCAACGGCCGGGACTGGTGAATGGAGGCAGCGATCGGGGCTCGGGCTGCGGGTACGACGGAGGGTCGGGGAGCAGGAGATGGAGGCGATTCGCTGCGATGCGACGTCCGGTTGGCGGCAGTGGCGTCTCGCCATGAATCCTAGCGAAGGGCTCTCGCTCGGGAGAGATCGAATCAGGGAAAAACGATTCATTCGCTGCGGTGGTATTTCGCTGTAATATTAACAATTCGTCAAGGGTAGCGCTGGGCAAAGCTGCAGCTTCGCTGCGGAAGTACGTCCGGGAGGTGCTTCGGTCCATTACACTGTAAGCTGCTTCCGGCCGTGGATCGACAGCAGGCTAAAGTTGCCTGTTTGTTTGGACTTCCGCTTCCGGCTGTTAGAAGCAGGTCAAAAAGCCCAAACAAACAAGGCCTAAATATGGTATCTTAACTCTTTTTGCTAGTTTAGTTACTATGTTTGTTTGTGTTTGATTGCACATTTGCACTCGGTGTGTGCACAAGTGCTGGTAATCAGGTTGCACCAGAGACTATGGTTGGCGCGCGGCGTACGTTCTGGGAGCGAGCGAGACAGCTTATTTCTCTGTCGACGGTCTCCTTTGACCGGCACGCCACGCTCGGGTCTCCATCGCTTCCTCGTGTTTCCCCACTCCCCCTTCCTCCTTTGGCGGGCCCCACTTCCCGCGTAAACTCCACCGCCGGCCCTCTCGTCACCATCTTCCTCCGACTGAGCTCCATTTCTATTTTTATTTATTTATATTTATCGAGTCTTCCTCAGTCAGGCCGGCCGCCGTTCCTATCCCGTCAACCCCGAAGCCGCGAGAAGCCCGAGGGAGGAGGGGACGCAAACCTTGTTCTGGACTTTCTCCTCCTCAGACGCTCAGACTCGACGACGGCGCGCGCAAGAGGGGAAAATTAACCGTTCGATCTGTTCGGCGACGGTGCGCTATGGCCGGCGGCGGGCGGGCGGAGTCCCATCCGGCGGCCTCGTCGTCTTCTTCCGCGGGGCGCCGCAAGAGGCGGCCCGGCATACTCGCCATCCTCCGGGTAACTGCTACTCCATACTAATTAATTGTCTGCTCTGCTCTGCTAGTAGTTCATACACCGGACCCAAAGTGTGTTATTTTTCTCTCTGTTTCGCGGGTGTCCCCCTCTGATTGAAGCCGAGGTGTCCTGCTTCCTGCTTTCCCACCTGCGATTTAGTCTGTAAACAACAGCATAATTCTGGTCTGCTCTCTTACTGCTCCTTCCGCCTAAAATTGGTGGTGGTAAAACAAGTAAAATTGCTTGTGTAACTAGTTTCGGGCGTCTTACCCGTGTCTATGTGTCCTTACTCCTTACTCTTTAGTCCTCACCACAGCCCTTAGCTATTCCCATGCTCCGTGTTTTTATATACTCCCATTCCTAAATATGAGATGTTTTAGCATTTCTCTTTTCATCCGTATCTAGACATGTTTTAGTGTAAGGTTCAAATGAACTTTACCTTACCTTACACTAAAACATGTCTAGATACGGATGGAAAGAGAAATGCTAAAACATCTTATATTGTGGAACGGAGGGAGTATTATTCAAATTACAGGTCTTTTTTTGCCTTTGAAGACAAATATAACATCGATACTGTTACTTTTTTGAGAAATTGAATACTTCCTTTTTGTCTGTCGAAAATATTAGCATTTAAGTTAGTATCTGTTCCAAGTATTTGCTCGATTAGGATACACATCAAAGTAAAAGGTAGTGCTTCTATAGTCTATACTCAAAGACAAAGAGAATTGGCATTCTATATTGTCAACATGGTTCTTATCGTTTTGCTAAATTTAAGAACTGTCTTCTAATTGATTTTTTCTCTCAATTATGTGCTTTATAGTTTCTATGGCTAGCTTTTGAGCAATATGAAAGATGCTCAAGGTATAGAGGTTGGAATAGGTTTGACATGTGGGAGTTCGACTTTTGTTTTCAAGGAGTTGAAAATACCATTCACCAAGTATGGCCCTGGAACAGTGTGCACTTATGTAGACTTGATTCAGTTCAAGCATGTTCCCGGTTTCTGAATCGTTTCTCATTAGCAGGCCCCCTCGCCCCTAGCCTCTTAAGAAAGCTAGCTACTTACGGAATAAAAAAACAAAGAGCATGAACTCAACCAAACAAGGACATGCATAGAAAATGCCCCTAGCATCTTAAGAAAGCTAGTTACTGACAGGAAAAGTAAGGACTTAACAAACTGGACCGAAATAAGAGCATGTACACTGTATGTCATGGCACATGGGTAAGTCGCGCAGATTGCTCTGGTAGTTAAAAAAGGCAACAGATATCCTTTTTGCCTTATTCAGTCAATGCTTTAACTATTACAATTTTTTGTTAAGATGATTTTATTTTGTAATCTTATCTGTTCCATTTATCTATGTAAAGAGAGCCGCATGTCTTGGTTCATCATCTTCTGATACTGGAAGAGGACGGAGTAAGCTGTCAGGCAACAAAGTAACACATGGATTTCACTTAGTTGAAGGAAGATCTGGCCATGACATGGAGGACTATCATGTAGCAGAGTATAAGTACGAAAATGATCATGAACTTGGTCTCTTTGCCATTTATGATGGCCATTTGGGAGATACTGTATCCAGCTTTTTGAAAGCTAATCTTTTCAACAACATACTAAAAGAGGTAAGTTTTACCCTTTTTTCTTTTCCATCCGTGTAAAATATGAGATGCATGGTATGTATATATTAAGTGTTAATTTTGACGAGAAGTTTGCTGGTATTTTTGTAGCCTCTCTTCTGGACGAACCCTCAAGAAGCAATAAAAAATGCATACGGCTCTACAAATAAATATATTCTTGAAAATTCTAAGCAACTTGGACCAGGTGGTTCAACAGCAGTTACTGCTATTGTAGTTGATGGTAGGGACATGTGGGTGGCAAACATAGGCGATTCGAGGGCTGTTATATGTGAAAAGGGTACTGCTATTCAGGTTAGTGTTGATCATGAACCCCATACAGCTGACGAACGGAAGAGGATCGAAAAGCAAGGTGGTTTTGTTTCTACTTTTCCTGGTAGGTGTTTTGTTGTCTCATGCTGTTGTTTCCAGTCACAAGGTACAATTGTCTCAGTGCATTTACTACTTGCCCATAGGTGATGTTCCTCGGGTAAATGGCCAACTTGCGGTTGCAAGAGCATTTGGTGATCAGAGCCTGAAGGCGCACTTGAGCTCAGAACCTGATTTTAAGCATGTACCCATAAACTCAAGTGTAGAATTTGTCATACTTGCCAGTGACGGATTATGGAAGGTATGTGTTTTCTTTGGAAAGCTCCATTTGCAGCATGTGCTTTAACTTTCATATTACAGAATTTAAAGTTATAACATATGTTGGATGATTTCAATTGCGATATTCTTTTGTCCTGGTTTGTGTTTTCCATTTTTTTGTGGAAGATCGGGAAACTTTTCTATCAGAAAATTCACTGTAACCTTTTTAAGACAAATGTGACTTAGTCATGTACTTTGCCAAGATGGACAGAGTTTGTAATTGGTTTTCATCATCTTATCTGATCTAGAATCTAGCTTTTGACCTCCCACAGTAGATGGGCAGGAAAATAAGAATCAGATGAACTCACTTTCACATGTACTTGAAGTAACCATCCTTGCAAACAACATAATTTAACACCCATGCTAAAATAATTTAGTTTCCTTTTCATAGGTGAAACATCCATATAATATCCGAATAACAAATCAACGTGTTTAGTTATCCATATTCGCTGACTTGTGTTCCTAAATTTTGCTTATAAGACAGCTCCTGACTGTCTCTTTACCGGGTTTAGGTCATCAAGAACCAGGAGGCCGTTGATCTGGTGAAGTCAATCAAGGACCCCCAGACTGCAGCGAAGCGGTTAACATCCGAGGCACTCAACAGGATGAGCAAGGATGACATTTCGTGCATCGTCATCCGTTTCCGATGCTGAATCTCATACTCTCATACCATCCAGCTCACGATCCTGGATCTTCGGTCCTCCTCGCACCGTCTCCCATGCTGTTGTTCCGTGTGCTGGATCTCTGTGCATTGTGGCTGATGGCGTCTGGTATTATAGTAGCTCAGGATTGGATTTACTTCACGCCATTGTTTATTCTTCCGTGTACATATCTATATATACCCACACGTTAGAAACAGTAGTCTGCTCATATGTCACAAGGAATAACACACTGCCCATCAGAAGGAGGCAGTCCATATTGTTGTAAGCTTGTAACCATGATTTTGGTGAACTTATGATCGTTTTGTGCATATGTACATGTGGGAAGTAAAGATTGTTAATGTAATGATACATTGCCTTGCATCTGTTGCACATTTGGTTGGACTAGCAGTCCAGCATACAAAGGCAAAACAGTTCAGTCGACACTGTTCATTTTTTAAGAACAGTTGACAGTGTTCATAGCGTTACTTTCCTTCTTGAGGATCAGTGGTGCTGAAAACTATTACTCCCTCCGATCCGTATTATGTGTCGTGGGATTTGACCTGAACTAGTGCAACTCGCATGTGTAATGTACGACATTTAAATAGGATCAGAGGGAGTATTAAAAAACCAGGTGAATTATATTCATTTTTGCCGAAAGGCAGCGAGCGCTGCTTTGATTATTTAAGACGAAACCGGGGCAAATGCCGGTAGAGTACAAATACATGGGAAGTTGTAGCTATTTACAAAACAAAGTATATATAAAAAAAAGGAAGGAAGGAACGAAAACTGAACATCATGCGGGCATGGAGAGAGAGGCATGGATGCAGTCGCCCGTGGCACACCGCCTACTCTCCCGCAGGCCACACCGTTCCCAGCAGGCCGGCCGAACGCCATAGCCTAAATTCAGAGATAATCTTCTCCCAGGACCGGCGGATTGCGCGCACTTTGGTTGAAGATCCTGTTGTTGCGTTCCTTCCATAACATCCACCAGCACAGCAGGGCTACCGAGCGCCATCTTTTCACAATCATGGGGGCATGGAGTGTGCTTGAGATGGAAATCCACCAGTCTTGGAGATTTGAGGTTGACTGTCGAGGGGCAGCGACGAGAGGCAACTGCAGCTTGGTCAGCACCATTATCCAAACCTGCTGCGCATATGAAGTGGAATTTTATTCATATGAAGTGGAATTTTAGGGCCAAACGCAGGAATTGGAGAACACGACTACTCCAAACATAAGAAGTGGATATCACCGTACGTTGCCATGTTGGAGTATTATGCAAGAACCGAAACCACATAAATACTACAGGGTACAAAAAAGAATCGGATTCTCTTTGGAGATTAGATGATTGGCATAATTAATTTGCATACACTAGATAAAGTAAAGTTCAAGTCGTTGAAGTTGCACCCCGGAAAATATGGAGGTCAGGTCATAGTACAAGGAAATTAATCTATACGTCTAAACTTCCAACATCTCTCTTAGATCTAGAAATGGTTCTTCCTTCATCCTCTGAACTATTTCCTTCAGGAAATACTCACACCATTCCGAATTATAATATGTTTTATGTTTGTTTTGAATCGCATTTATCTAGACGCGTTGCAGTGTGTTTGTTCACTTATTACAATATATATGTAGCCCACGCTAAAATATCTAAAACATATTATATTTTCGAACGGAGGGAGTATATGTTAAGCTTCCAGAGTGTCATATACATTCCCTGAACAAGAAAAACAGATTCACTCTGAGCCCTTTCCTGTCAAACCTGGTCACCAACTTCGGTGGCTGAATTAGGCCAACAAGCCAGGCAATTAGGCAAAGTATGCACATTGGACCGATATATTTCCGTTCAAAGGGGTGCTTCTTGGAAAATTTAGCCATTATATACACAGTCGAAAACCAGCGTCGTCGTCGAGGTTGCCCAGTGCCGACTCTTCAGCGACTCCAATTTTATCGTGGGCGGCCACAAAGGAGCCGTCAGCCTGAGTTAATTGCAGAAAACCACCACATTTGGGGCAAACGTTGCGGAAAACCACCGAGATTCGTTTTTTTGGCAAATGACCACCGGTTCTGAGTCACAACGTTGCACGTAGCACTGATTCGGTTGTTTAGCCACGATAACGGTATCGCTGACATACAGGGCCCACTGTCAGGCTGACGTGGCGTTGGTCGACGGCCCCGCCGGTAGCGGCCGTTAACGGCCGTTTGGTCGGCCTCCATATGGTTGGACCTTGCCCGTTCGCATCTGTTCGGCGACCCACCCGACTTCTCCCCGCGCACGCTCTGTTCTCTCTCGCTTCCGGCCGCCGCATCGGCGCCGCCGCACCGCCGCCGCCGCAACCGCAATGCCTTCGTGGAACGACGGCGAGACCAGCACTGAGAGCCTGCACAGCTCTGAACCCGAGGTTAGTCTCCTCGCTCTCTCTCTCTCTCTCTCTGGTTAGGGTTAGGGTTAGGTCAAATTTGGGGATTTTTTGAATGCACGTTGAGATAACCAATTGATCTTGGATTTGAGCTTCGAATTGAGTTGTGTTTGTCGTTGTGATGATTCCGTAGATACCCGATACTATATACGATGAAGATTTCTATGGCATAGCTACCCAGGTCCAGCAGCTGTGTAATTGCCATGGCAGATTAGAAAATTTTGTGGCTTTCGAAGGAGCTGACACTGGCAGACGATTTCTGGGATGTGGATTAAAGGTTTGTTATACTACACTGTTAGCATATTACAGAAAGTGGTGAGCATTGTATTTATACATACACTAAAATAATTCTTATTTATTTAGGGTGCTGGATGTGGTACAGTGGAGTGGGTGGACAAAGAATGGCCAATGCCATTGAAGAAAGCACCGTGGGCTCTTTGGAACATGTATGCAGAGCAAAGGGATTGTAGGGTAAGTGAAGCAATTGATGCAACTTTCGACAAGGTAAATTTGCGTGATGAGAAGAGGGAGCTTGAGAAAGTTATACATAATTGGAAGAACAACTCAAAAACTTGATGAATGAGAGGCAGGTGGGTGAAGTGGAGCAGAATTTGCTTAATCAGCATGTGGAGGTGAGGAAAAAAGTTGAGAAACATGTTGAGGAACTAAAGCAGGAGAAGAAGCATCTCGAGTATGTGATTGCAGATCTTATCAAAGCTGGTGATGTGAACAAGCAGAAGCTGAAGAAGATTAGTGCCATTTTATCGGATGAAAATGTGTAATAATTACGCAGTTGTTTGTAAGCTGTACTGAATTTGTAGGTGTTTATTCACTAAATTAGTAGGTAATTTATCAGGAATTGTATCAGGATTTGTATTCGAATTTGTATCAGTGTTTTGTGTATTTGAACTAAGTGCAATTCAGTACCTAATATATTTATGTTGTGTATTCGAATTTTTATCAGTCATAAGCATCAGGTTTTGCATACGTAAGCATTAGGTTTTGCATACAACATTAAGAGTGCCAAAATAATATAGCATCAAGTTTTGCATACATTCAGTCGTAAGTATCGGTTTGGCGTACATAAGCATCAGGTTTTGCATACAACATTAAGAGTGGCAAAATAATATAGCATCAGGTTTTGCATAGAACATTAAGAGTGCCCAACATCAGGGTTCACTATTTCTCCTTCTCCATCTCCTTTTTCAGATCCTTAAGGGTTTTCTTGTGAAGATTGCTTGCATTCAGATACTGGTTGAACTTGTTTGGTATTTTTCTTGATCTGGCTGGCCTACCAGATGCAGATGGTTCTGTTGGTGCAGGTCTTGGAGCATTGAAACTTGATCTTGCTGAAGCTGCAACTCTTGGAGCAGAAGGTGCTGGAGCAGATGTTGGTGCTGCAGCCCTTGGAGGTGCTGGTGCATGCCTTGGAGGTGGTGGAGCAGAAGTTGCTGCTGCAGCCGTTGGAGGTGCTGGAGAAGATGTTGGTGCTGCAGCCCTTGGAGGTGCTGGTGCATGCCTTGGAGGTGGTGGAGCAGAAGTTGCTGCTGCAGCCCTTGGAGGTGCTGGAGAAGATGTTGGTGCTACAGCCCTTGGAGGTGGTGGAGCAGAAGTTGCTGCTGCAGCCCTTGGAGGTGCTGGAGAAGATGTTGGTGCTGCAGCCCTTGGAGGTGCTGGAGTAGATGTTGGTTCTGCATTAGCAGTAGCAGTAGCATCTCTATTTTCCTGTCAATAGATGAACTGAATTAGCAGAGGCAGTAGCAGATAAATAATATTTCACAGCATATATACCTTGTGTTTGTTCTTCCTCATTTGCAGGTCAGGCCTCAATTCCTGAGAACAACTTGTGTATCTATGCCCTTGCAACTTGCAGTTATTACAAGTAATGGTGCCCATTCTGCTGGTACAGTTGGGGAAAACAGCATTAATGGCGTTAAGCAGACTCTGTTTGTACAATAATTCAAGTTTAGACGATAAATCATTTCTATGTGAGACAATTAAAGTACAATTGTGGTGTATTTTCAAGTTTAGACGATAAATACCTTCTGCCTATCCGAAATTATGGTGTATTTTCCAAATTTTCCCTCTTCTCCACCAATTGCATACTTGAGCTGTGTAAGAAACCAGCTCCAGCTTGCTGTGTCCTCCTTGTCGACAAGTCCAAATGCTATTGGATATATATTGTTGTTGCCATCTCTTCCTGTGGTAGCAAGGATCTGTTGGCCAGTGCTCAACTTAATGAAACAACCATCAAGACCGATAAATGGTCTGCACCCATTCAAAAAACCTTCTTTTGATCCATTAAGACCCAAGTACTTGGGTGTTCAAGAAGCATTTTTGTAGTGACAATACATCTGCTCCCCGGATTTGTATCTATCACTGTCTGCAAATAATCTCTGATCCTTCTGTACTGCTTCACCTGATCATCAAGCACTCTTGTCAAAGCTTTCCTCTTAGCCCTATATGCCATATCTTTGGAAACATCAACTCCAAACTTTTCCTTTGTCGACTCTACGACAGTGTCAACTCCAGTTCTAGGATCTATTCTAATGCTAGGCTCACAGACCTTGGCAACCCATTTAGCACTCACCTTGCAACCTTCTCCGGAAGTGCCACATGTATGCTGCAAATGCATCTTCCTCCGGCAGAAGGTTTTCTCGCCTTTTATTTCAGATCCTACCATGAAAAAGGGACACCCTTCCTCTGGGCAAACTACAATTACTCTATCTTTGCAATTTCTGTGATTCCTATAATTTCTGAGTTGACTGATGTGCAAATTCTCCACTGCTGTCCTAAACTGATACACATCAGTAAAACACATCTTCAAACATAACTGATCCTGTGGTTCTTGCCTGTTCTCATCATACCAATTCCTTTTTTCTCTCTTCTTTGCCCTGCTCTTTCTGCCCTTTGGCTGCACCCAAGACATCACTTCAAAACCATCATCATCATCCGCATTAAATTCAGAATCTACTTCATCGCCAGAGGGCAAATAGTCGGCTGGTGTGGTGCTTTGCTGACTAAAGTGGGATCTCTCAGTGGGACCCTTTCTAAGTGGCAACTTCTTCCTCTTCACAGGCTCAGGCATAGGCTCACTAACATCATCTTCATCGTTATCAGAGTTTGCGAAGATGTCATCTTCTTCAGTGTCACCTTCACAGTGTTCAATTGGATCAGATCTCTTCCTCTTCATATCAATTAGCTTCTGGCTCAAATACTCCATTTCTTCATCTGAATCCATAGCTGGATCCACATCTGAACCGACATCACCATCATTTTTTGATTCAGTTTCACAAACAGACTTGCCCTTCTCCAAATAAATACTATGCTGAGTGGAAATATAGTCCTCTTGCACAGGAATAATTTGCTTGGCATTATTAAAATTTGTGCTCTGCTGAGTATACAGATACTCCATTTCTGAATCATAATCAGCTAGGTGTGCACTTTCGTCAACATTTATGTTAGCAGGAAGTGGAGTTTTCCCCTTCATAACTGTGATATATATGCACTTCTCTTGCTCATATTTCTTCAACATTTCATCAACCTTTCTCATCCCATCAATTAACTCCATCCCTGCCACTCCATTACCCTCCTTCTTAATATAAAACATGCTATCATTCATGCAGTACCCCTCTGTCTCAATAACAGCTAGTAGGTTCAGATATGTGATGTCAGATTGACAAATTGTTCTCTCTAAATTGTCACGCCCTTCAAAATGAAATCTAACATCCCACACTTCATCGTCCAGACTACAATAATCAACAATAAATTCACATTTAGATTTATACCTATTTCGTAGCAGATCTTAACAAATTCAACAGCTAGGAGGGGAGGGAAAGCTTACTAGACGCTGCTGAACGCTGATGTTAAGCTCTGGCTCGACGAAGGATTCTGCTTCCACGTGTCGGCAAGGGCTACCATTGCCGCGCCGGCCTTGGCCGCTGCCAGAGAGCTCGCCTCGCCCTCTGAACCATGCCCCGCACCGCCGGCCTCCATTCCCTTTTCGCAGGCGGGGTTGCCTTCGCCGGATCCACCGCCCTCGCCGCCGCCCTCGCCGGCAGCGCCGGTGACCTCGCTTCCAGCAGCGCCGCCGTTGGGATTTGCCGCCGCCATGGATTCAGAGCTGTGCGCGGGGAGAAGTCGGGTGGTGTCGGAAATATGAACCCCGGATATCCCAAAGAGAACCCTTTCTTCAAAACTCCAAGGTGCCGGTTGAACAAGTGCCGGCTGTTTGACGCCGCCTGAAGCCAGCCGCCTGAAGCAGCCGCCTGCGTCTACCCGGAAGTGGACGGCCGGCTAGACTGGAGCCGGACGCGAACAACCGACAACTCCGTACGGGTGGGCCCGGACCACGTAACCGCTCCTGGTGAACAGTACTCACTGTCGGGCATCTCCTGTACCTAATCATGACAACAAGCTCCAGCCGGCTCGAGACCGTAGTGATGTCATAGGGGCAAACATGTAACTTCCCTGTAACCCAAAACCCTAGCCCGCTGCCTATATAAAGCGGGCTAGAGCCTCCTGCGCGAGGCCATGCACACTAGAGGACAGGTACTCTTAGGATCATCTTCAACCTCCAGCCGGCTAGGATCTCCAGCCGGCTGCTACCCGAAACAGCTCTAGGAGCACCTTTGTAGCCCGATTCAGTGATCAAGCAATAAGAACAAGAAGAGCAGGACGTAGGGGTGTTACCTCCACAAGAGGGCCCCGAACCTGGGTAACTAGCGTGTGTTTGCGTGCTTGTTGCCCAATCCCGCACGAGCATCCGATCGTCGCCTGCCCCACACTCTTTTCCATCTCTGATGGATATGCCGTGCAACCCACCACGACATTTGGCGCCCACCGTGGGGCTCGCGGCGAGCGGAGTCACGTTCTGTGCGGGATCCCGGACTGTAGATGGTCGGCGGATCGTCTCCGGCCTCGTGCTCTCCATCGGCTCCGTCGGCTGCGTCCTCGACAACACCAACAGCTTCGCCGACGTGGACGTCGCCAGCGGAGGAGCGGTCGTCACCCTGGGCGATTTCCACGTCTACGTCGCCGTCGCCGCTCAGGAGTACCCGGAGGTGGTCTACTCTAGCTTGGCTCCTTCGATCTTCGACGCCAGCACCTGCAACGACGACTCCGCCTTCGGCTACCTCAACTCCGGCGACGCGGACCGCGACGTCGCCAAGCTCAACGTCTACGCCGAGGTGCACATGGTCGAGCACGCGGCGGCAGGAGGCCCCGTCGCCGCTACTATTCATGAAGCAGGCGAACCTTCGCGTTTCCAGCGCAATCTGGAGGCCGACTTCGAGCTGCTAAGCACTCCCATCACGCCGGGTGCGGATCCGGCCTAGGCAGCGGCTGAACTCGAGAGGATGCGTCAACAGATACTCGACAAGGCTCTTCACCTCGCATCCACGCAGCGCCGACTTAACGCTACGATGCGCGAGTACAATGCCGTCCACGGTTTCGAACCGACAAGGGGCAACACGGAGAAGCTGAATGAAGTCCGACGCAAAGGAGGGGATCTCGGAGGCGTCCTGAACCGTGCTGGCCAGCCGCACGAGCATTCAGACATCATCCTGCCCGAATACAGCAACCCGGTGCAAAACATGAAGGCTGCGGAGGCAGCCGCAGCAGAACTACCCCATCTCCAAGGCGAGGAGTTACGCCAGCAAGCGCGCCGAGTCCAGGAGCTCATCGCTGCGGCCAACCGGCAGCAACACGAAACCGAGATAACGGCGAGCCGTGAGCATCACGAGCCGCCTCCAGGCTACGATGCAGCTGGCAAGTCCAAGCAAGGCGCTGAGGCGTCATCTACGAGCCGCGGAAGGGCGAAGGACAAGCAAACACGAGTTCATCGCGAAGGGAGCGCGAGCTCGCATCCTCGTGACCACGGCCGCGATCCGGCTGGACGACGCGAAGACGGCAACCGGAGCGAGCCTCGAGCCGGACGGAACGTAAAGGAGCGAGTCGGCCACAACGTCACCATCGACGAACGCCTGGGACCGCTGGGACCCGAAACCAGCGACGACGCACGCCACCGCATCGACGTGCTCAAGCTGTCAAGCATCATCGAGGAAGAAGACATTGCCGCCCATCGTTGTTTCGGACCCCGTATCCGGAGCGAGCGATTCCCGAAGGGATTCACCCTTCCCAGGGACACCCCCAAGTACAACGGCACCGCGAAGCCGGAGGACTGGCTCGCCGACTACGTCACGGCGGTCAACATCGCAGGCGGCAACAAGCGGGTGGCCGTGCGCTACGTGCCACTCATGCTCCAGGGATCGGCACGGACGTGGCTCAACAGCCTTCCGAAGGAGAGCGTCAACAGCTGGCTGGACTTCGAGGAAGTGTTCAACCGCAATTTCACCGGCACCTACTTGCGCCCTGGCAACGCACAGCTGCTCGCGCTGTGCAAGCAGAAGGACGGCGAGTCGGACCGAGCCTACCTCACCTGATGGACAAGCCTTCGCAACTCCTGCGAGGGAGTTCTCGAGCTCCAAGCCGTCCAGTACTTCATCCAAGGCTGCCGAGACCAGACGCTGCTCAAGCACCGGCTCCTGAGGAAGAGCCCAAAGACCATGGCAGAGCTCATGGCAATCGCCGACGAGTACGCCACCGCCGACGCGGGCATGACCAACCTTATCCGACTCGACGAAGCCGGAAGAATCATCACGGCGGAGCCAGCTGCACGTCGCAGCCGGACGGAGAACCAAGAAGGAGGAAAATCGACCCGGCGTGATTCCGACACGGCCGGCAAGCGCAAGTCCGCGGACGACCGCGTCGAGTCCAAGGTCGTCGCCACAACCGAGGGAAGGCCGGCAGGAGGTTTCGACAACCGCCGTATGAGGACAAGCGGCGACATGCGCCGGACAAGGGCGAGGAACAACTATGACTACTTGCTCGATCAACCGTGCCGGAACCATGGCGACCGGCCAGCAAACCACACCGTCAGGCAATGCACCCTCGGTCGCCCAAGGCCACCGCCATACGAGCGGCGAAACCCGCCTCCGCCTCGAGATGAAGCCGGACGGGACGATCGAGGACGCGACGACAGACGACACGAAGATAGGAATCGCGAGGATCGCCAACGCGAGGAAGAAGGGAGGGAGCGCCTTCCAGCTCCGCCTCCAAGGGGTCCAGACGGCTACCAGAATCCGGATGCCGCCTACGTCGTGTTCGTCAGCGAGCGCGACGACAAGCAAAGCCGGCGCGAACGGTTCAAGGAGGTGAACGCGGTGGTTCCACCTGTCCCCCAGTACCTCAACTGGTCGCAGGAACCAATCACGTGGGACCGCAGCGACCACCCGGAGCTGATGCCCAACCCGGGCGGCTATGCCTTAGTCCTGGAGCCCATGATCATCTCCGCCAAGCGCGCTTGCACCTTCTCACGCGTCCTCATTGATGGGGGCAGCAGCATCAACATCCTCTACCGCGACACGCTGGAGAAGCTAGGGATCTCCGAGTCCAGCCTAACTCCGAGCCGGACGGTCTTCCACAGCATCGTGCCGGGGCGAGCCGGCTCATCCATGGGCCTCATCCGGCTGGACGTCCTATTTGGCACTAAGAGCAACCATCGCCGCGAGACTGTCTCTTTCGAGGTGGTCGACCACTCCAGCGCCTATCACGCCATCCTCGGGCGGCCGGCGCTCGCCAAGTTCATGGCGGTACCCCACTACGCCTACCTCAAGATGAAGCTACCAGGCCCACGCGGGATCATCACCGTCGCTGGAGACTACAAGCGCTCCATCGCCTGCGCCTCCGACAGCGCAAAAGTGGCCGAGACCATGGTCTGTAATGAGGAGATGAAGCAGTTCAAACGCAAGGCCAACGAGGAGAAGCTGGAGATTCCGGAGTCGGCCAAGCCGACTGGCGAGTCGAACTTCCAGGCGGCGCGAGACACGAAGAAGATCTACTTCGACGACACCGACAAGTCCAAGTTCGTCACCGTGGGGGCGAGCCTGGACCCCAAATAGGAAAGCGCGCTCGTCGAGTTCCTCCGTGGGAACCGGGACATCTTCGCGTGGTCCCCCAAGGACATGCCGGATGTACCGAGGGAACTCGCCGAGCACTCTCTACACGTTCGCCCAGACGCCAAGCCAGTGAAACAATCCATGCGTCGCTTCGCAGAGGGAAGAAGATAGTTGATAGGAGAAGAGATAGCGCGGCTACTCGCAGCCGGATTCATCAGAGAAGTGCAACACACGGAGTGGCTAGCCAATCCAGTGATGGTGGAAAAGAAGAACAAGAAATGGCGAATGTGTGTCGACTACACACACCTCAACAAGGCCTGCCCCAAGGATCCTTTCGCACTACCGCGAATCGACCAAGTGATCGACTCCACGGCCGGCTGCGACCTCCTCTCCCTCCTCGACGCCTACTCCGGCTACCATCAAATTCCGCTGAACCCGGACGATCAGCTCAAGACCGCCTTCATCACCCCCTACGGCCCGTACTGCTACACCACCATGCCGTTCGGCTTGAAGAACGCGGGGGCAACATATCAGCGCTGCATGCATAAATGCCTGCACGACCAGATCGGTCGCAACGCGCACGCCTACGTTGACGACGTCGTCATCAAGACCAAGGAGAAGCACACCCTCCTCGCCGACCTCAAAGAAACCTTCGACAACCTGCGCCGCTTCCAGATGAAGCTCAACCCGGAGAAGTGTGTGTTCGGCGTTCCAGCCGGACAGCTACTCGGCTACCTCGTGTCGGCACGAGGGATCGAGGCCAACCCGGAGAAAATCGCCGCCATCGACAACATGCGACAACCAAGAAGCCTCAAGGATATCCAAAGGTTCACTGGCTGCCTGGCATCCCTCAGCCGCTTCATCAGCCGGCTTGGCGAGAAGGCTCTCCCGCTTTACCATTTGCTGAAGAAGACCGACAAATTCGTCTGGAGCGACGCGGCGGATGCCGCCTTCAAAGAACTCAAGAACGCGATGGCCACCGCACCAGTCTTAGCACCTCCGACTCCAAAGGAGCCCATGCTCATGTATATTGCCGCCTCCAATCGAGTCGTCAGCGTCGTCCTGGTGGTTGAACGAGATGAAGCCGGCAAGCAGCGGCCGATTCAGCGGCCAGTCTATTACCTCAGTGAGGTGCTCTCTCAGTCAAAGCAGAATTACCCGCACTACCAGAAGCTCGTATACGGCGTGTACATGGCCACGAAGAAGCTGAAGCACTACTTTCAAGAGCATCCAATCAAAGTGATAAGCGACGCACCGCTTGCCGAGATCATAGGCAACAAGGACGCAACCGGCAGAGTAGCAAAATGGGCGATCAACCTGACGGCACACGGAGTCGAATACGACAAGAGAACGGCAATCAAGTCACAAGAGCTGGCTGATTTTCTAGCCGACTGGACGGAGACGGACCACATTCCACCGCCACCCGACTCTGGTGAGCACTGGCTCATGCACTTCGATGGTTCCAAAAGATACTGGGGACTCGGCGCCGGAGTCGTCCTCACCTCACCTAAGGGGGGCCGACTCGAGTACGTGCTACAAATCCACTTCACGGCGTCCAACAACGTAGCCGAATATGAAGCCCTCGCACATGGCCTCAAGCTCGCCAAGGCCATGAACATCAAGCGGATCCTCTGCTACGGCGACTCCGACTTGGTGGTCCAGCAAACTACTGGCCATTGGGACGCCAAGGACCCCAACATGGCCGCCTACCGCTTCTTCGTCCAGCAGCTCGCGGGATGCTTCGACGGATGCGAATTTCACCATATACATCGCTCTAACAACGAAGCGGCCGACACTCTGGCGAACATTGGCTCTCTCCGCGAGGAAATCCCACCCGGCGTCGCCCTCGAGAAGCTTTACAAGCCATCCATCACGCCGTGTCCCGGCTCCGACTCCATCCGGATGCCGCCTGGCGCGGAGTCGGCTGGGCCGGCTCCAGGCGAGACGGAATCCGTCGAGGTCCTCGTCATTGAAGAAGCTCCGCCATGGACCCAACCCTTCCTCGCCTACCTCGCCAACAACGAGCTCCCGGCGAACGAGCTCACCGCCAGGCAAATCAAACGCCGGGCAAGTGCTTACACCATCATCAACAACGAGCTATACAAGCGCAGCGTCTCTGGGATATTCCAGCGTTGTGTAAGCCAAGAAGAAGGAATCAAGATACCCAAAGAAATCCATCAAGGCGAATGCGGTCATCACGCATCCTCAAGGGCAATTGTGGCTAAAGCGTTCAGGCATGGGTTCTATTGGCCGACTGCGTTGGCGGACGCAAACCAGCTGGTCCGGCTCTGCAATGGTTGTCAACGATTCGCGACGCAGAAGCACACGCCGGCTTCAGCACTCAAGACAATTCCTATCACTTGGCCGTTTGCCGTCTGGGGACTCGACATGGTCGGCCCGTTGAGGAGATCCAGCGGAGGCATGACACACCTGCTGGTAGCAGTCGACAAGTTCACGATTAAGAAACTGGATGGACCATCAGTAGTCAAGTTCTTCAAAAGCATCATCTACCGCTTTGGATACCCCAACAGCATCATCACGGACAACGGGTCGAACTTCGTCAAGGGAGAATTCGCCAAGTTCTGCGGCAGGACCGGCATCCGGCTCGACGTGGCCTCTGTTGCACACCCGCAGTCAAATGGGCAGGTCGAGCGGGCAAACGGCCTCATCCTATCCGGCATCAAGCCTCGGTTGCTCGAACCGCTCGAGCGAGCAGCCGGCGCGTGGGAAGAAGAACTACCTTCCGTCCTCTGGAGCCTAAGGACGACACCGAATCGCTCAACCGGCTTCACCCCCTTCTTCCTCGTCCATGGGGCTGAAGCCGTCATGCCAACGGACATCGAGCACGACGCGCCCCGGATCGTGTTGTACACCGAAGCACAAGCTAAGCAAGCCTACGAGGATGGAATGGACCTGCTCGAGGAAGCACGCCAGATTGCCGAGTCAAGGTCGGCAATGTACCAGCAACAACTACGCAACTACCACAGTCGGCGCGTCAAGCATGTCCGCTTTCGCGAAGGCGACCTCGTGCTCCGGCTCATACAGGATACCAAGAACATGCACAACCTCTCATCGCCATGGGAAGGGCCATTCATCGTAAGCAAAGCACTCATCAACGACGCCTACTATTTGATCGACGCCCGCGAGCACAAGAAGGACACGATGGACAAGGAAGGCGATGAAACGGAAAGGCCATGGAACGCGTCACTCTTGCGTCGATTCTACACCTGAGAAAGGACCATGTATGTATCACCTATGCTATCAATAAAGAAATGAGAATGATGAGTACATGAGCAGTTTTTGCAACTTTTTCCGCATTTTCTTTCCGGTTCTTCCGGCAGCCAGCAAGTTTGCCTTTAGCGGCCGTGTAGCGTGACTAACCCCTAAATGGTTAACTCTTCGAATCCGGTTAAGGCCGGCAAGAGAACAAGCTGGAGGGGGCCAACAACGTGAAAAACGCATAAAGGGAAGTATTGCCGGCTGAAATAATGTTGTTCCATAAACTCGGCTAAGCCGGCAGCCGGCAACCGCGTCTCTTATTACGGATGACTAGCTGCACAACGCTAAACGGCTAACTCTTCGGATCCGGTTAAGGCCGGCAAGAGAATAAGCTGGAGGCTGACTGTATGCGGAAGACGTAAGAAACAGAAGTCGTTACCGGCTGAGAAAACTCTGGCCTAACAAACCGGATCCTAGCGTTATAGTAGTGTGCATGATCCTGCTAGACGGTGAAGTGCACACGAACGGCGGCGGGAAAGGCTACAGGCGAGTGCGAAATGGAGATAAGCACAGTAAAAATATTCCCCGTGATCAAAATAGCAAACTAATCGCTTCGTCATTTCATTTCACGCGCGAAAACGCCGCCAACCGGCTTCGAGAGTTCAAGCCGGACACAAGCATGACGAGCAGGAAGGATAACTGCGCATAAGTAAACAAGTACAGGAACAAAAGCAAGTAGCATTAAAACGTCAAGGGCAAAGCTTTACAGATAGAGGCTGAACAACAAAACAAAAGAGGGAAGTCCACAGGCGGACCTTCCCCGCGCAACTACAAGGCCGAGCCGGCAGGGCTCCCTAAGCGGCATCCGTCGTCTTCCCGGATCCACCTATCTTCTTGCCAACCCAGTGCTTGATGCAAAGGGTGCCATCGAATACCTTCACGAAGAAGACGCCTTTGTCACGCCGAAGACGGAAGCAGAGGATGAAGCCGGCTTCGAGCTCGTAGAAGTCAACGAACTCGTCCCAACCCCTGACGAACTCCACCTTGTTGACAACAGCATTACCCTCCACCTGGGAGGTGAACCGGACGGTTGCATTTCAGGGACCCTGGGAAGCACCCTCACGGAAAAGCTTGAACTTGAAGTGGCCAACGCCCGGAAGCGCGTCGGCGAAGGCATCAGGAAGCCTCTGCACCGGCCCAGTAACTGACGAATGCAGGATCATGAGGAACTCCCCGATGGGGAACACACCCCAGCCCGGGCGTCGTGGATTCTCCAGGGAGTCAGAAGAGGCGGAGGACAACTCCGCGCTGTCTTCCTCGCCGTCGGCGACAGCAGAGGGAGCATATTTGGGAATCGGGTCAAAACCCGGAGGTGGAAGAACAGGGGTGGCTTCCTCCTCGCTCGACGAGTCGTGAAGAACAAGGAGGTTCTTGCCCCGACCAACACCACCGCCAGCGCCGCCACCGACGGCACCGGCCTTCTTCGAGCCAGCGCGGCTGCCGCCCCTGCCGCGGCCAGCGCTGCTACCGGCGGCAGCAGAGGCGACCGCTTTCCCCGCCCTCGTCCGCCCCTCTTAGGAGGACGGCCACGCGGACGTTTCGCCGGAGGCGCAGCGACGGTCTCCTCAGCTGCAACATCCAAAGGCTCAGACTTCACCATGGCAAACCTGCGAGGGAACAATAGGAGGAAGACGAAGGAAGAGCAAGAGAAAGCAGTGAGAAGGAAGAAAGAAAATTGTGAAGCTTTATAGCACAACCAAGAGACAACGTGGGAGACCCAACCGTCACCCACGATACCACGATCTACACGTGGCAATGAAGTTCAGATGACGAGACCTTTCAGTAACTGCAACCGGGTCCACGCACAGAAGCCAAGGAGGCAAGCCCAAGCCGGCAAAAAAAAAATCCCGGGGGCTGCGCACCCGCCAAGCCGGCTGCCCAGACCCGGACGCATATATAAATCACCCCAAGTCACGGACTCGGGGGCTGCCAAGCCGTCAACCGGCAAAAGATACCCGGGGGCTGCGCACCCGCTAAGGCGGCTGCCCAGACCCGGACGCATATATAAAACACCCCAAGTCACGGACTCGGGGGCTGCCAAGCCGTCAGCCGGCAAGAAATTCCCGGGGGCTGCGCACCCGCTAAGGCGGCTGCCCAGGCCCGGACGCATATATAAAACACCCCAAGTCACGGACTCGGGGGCTGCCAAGCCGTCAGTCGGCAAGAGATACCCGGGGGCTGCGCACCCGCCAAGTCGGCTGCCCAGACCCGGACGCATATATAAATCACCCCAAGTCACGGACTCGGGGGCTGCCAAGCCGTCAGCCGGCATAAAATACCCGGGGCTGCGCACCCGCCAAGGCGGCCGCCCAGACCCGGACGCAAACTCAAAACACCCAAGTCACGGACTCGGAGGCTGCGCGATGTAACGACGATCGAAGAAAAGCGGAAGACAAACAAAAAGACGTGAAAATTTCGACCCGGCTAGATGCTCAAGCCGGCCCAAAATTCGGGGGCTAGGTATGGTGATTATCATCACCAAAACAAACACGAGTTCCAGTGGCAAAAAACCCAGCAGCCACAGAGAAAACGACACTCACGATAAGCAGTCAACAACAGGAAGCAGAATAGCGAATTTTTACAAGACAATCTTCAAAAGTGCACGACATAACAAGGTGAACAATGTGGCAGGACGATTAATAGTATAGAACGACAGTTACACCCGGCATTCCAGGGAGACAAGTATATCAGGCAGTAGCAGCATCAGTGGCACCGGTGGCGCCGCCGGCTCCAGCATCTTCAGCAGGCTGTGGCGCCGAAGATGGTTCAGCAGGAACAAGCTCCGTCAGGTCCACCGCCTCGGCAATTCGCCCTGAGGCTACGGCGATTTCCGGACGCAGGCTTGCGAGGGATGTCCCAGTGCGGAAGCCATCCAATAGCCTGCTCATCAGCACGCCAAGATACCATGACTTCACCAAGGCTAGGGCCATGTCGGTGCCTCCGCGCGCCGCCATCTCCACCTGCTCGTTGATGCCAATTGGCGCCCCTTCAAGCCGAGTAGATAAATCATGGAGAGCAGCTGGCAAGGGAGCATCCGGCCACAGGTTCTCAAGCACGCCGCTGGCCGCTTCTTTCAGCCGATCGAACTCCTGGCCGAATCGAAGAAGACGGGAGATGGCTGTCGGAGCAGACCCAACAGCAGCATCGGAAGACTCCGGTCGAGAATGAGCCCAGGCGGCATATCTTTGAATTTGCGCGTCTACCTCAGGATAAAGGCCTGCATTCCAAGCCAGTGAGGCCGAGTAGAAGATCCAAGCAAAAAATCAAGAAGAAAGGAGACCTCGCTTACCGAGGATCAGCTCGTTCACGCGCTCGACCTCCTTGACCAGGCCGCCCACCAGCCGCTCATGCTCAAGCTCACGTGCCTTGGCCGCCTGGACGATCAGGTCGTTGTTCTCGACGGAATCCTTCAGCAGATCCCTCAGCTCGGTCGCATTCGCGCGAAGGGACTCAATCTCGCTCTGCTTCAGGCGCACGGCTTCCCGCAGTTTCGCCGCCTCCTCGTCCAGCCGGACGGCCTCGAGGCGGCGCTCCTCCGACACCTTTTCCGCCGCCTGGAGATCGGCCTTGGACGAGGTCAGGGCGGCGTCCTTTTCCTTCAGCTGCTTCTCCAAGCCGGCACGGGAGGTGGCGTCGCCTGCGGGGATCGGACCATCGTCGAGTCAAGACACGCAAGAGAAAAATACAGAATGACAAGACAGAACGTGAGCAGGAAGGAAAGCAAGACCTTTAGCCGCCTCAAGCTCTCGTTTGAGCAATGCCGTCTCTTTAGCCGCCTCGGCGAAGCCTTGCTCGACGGAGGAGCAGAGCAACGTTACGTTGGCCAGATTCTCCCTGGCCGTCTGCTCCGCTAGCGCGGCAAGGGGAATCCTCCCCGACGTGTCGGGCCGAGCCGGCACCGGCCCAGAGTATGGCGGAGAAGACACCAAGATCGACTGGCGAGGGCCAGGGAGCGAAGCTGTCGCCTCCTCAATGGCCTTGCCCTTGGCCGTCTCGGCCACCACCGAGGAAGGAATAGGGAAGGCGAGGTACCCGGCCCCGGCGCCGGGCCGAGGAACTATTTGGAAGGCGTCCACCGACGCCTCGGCGCCACCAGCCGAAGGTGGAGGGGTGGAGTCGACCACAGGATGAACAGCGCTTGTCGACACCGGGTCGACCACTTCCACGTCCGCCGTCATCGTCGCCGCCTCTGAAGGCGGATTAGCCGCCTGCGCCGCAGGGGCCTCGGTAGCAGGCACCGAGGCCGACTCCACCACCGCGACAACTGCCGTCTCCGCTATTGGAAGCGGCGCGCTACGAACCAAAGAAAGCGTCACCACCAAGTACAAGTAACAAGATTTCTACCACAAGACGAAGGCGTACCCGTCACACGAGCCCAGGACTCTGCCGTCCTCCTCTTCAAGCGCTTCGGTGGGGGAGACGGCGCAGCGTCGGACGGGCGCTTCACACCTCCGGAGGGCACCTCCACGCCCTTCGCAGGAATGGCGGAGCCGTCAACTGGCTGCTCCGTACGGGCGGCACCACGTC